>PVKP010003048.1:0-86892 GCA_004027715.1 Plecturocebus donacophilus
GTCCTCAGCGCTTCCAATTGCTGTTTTCCTTGTGGGGATGGGACCAGCCGAGCCCGTCCGTCCAGTATACTCCGCACCGGGAAGCGCCGCGCTGGGTGCCGGCAAAACAGCCGCGCTGGCCAAAAGAGTCGCGCCAGCGACCTGCGTAGCTTCTCCGCCGGGACTCTCCCGGTCTGTGGGCAACAAAAACTCGTCGGAAAGTGCGGCGTCCACTCGTTCTCTGCGCTTTCACTGGGAGCTACATTCCTGAGCTGTTGTTAGTCGGCCATCTTGGATCTCTCCCTGGAATTTCTTTATGAAATAAAAGTTAAACTGTTGGTTAGGATTAAGGGAGGGAGGAGAGGAGAACTTGAGTCCATTTTGGCTAGGTACCCTAAAACAATGAAAGCAGACGAATCTTCACTATTAGCCTAAGACATTATGTGATTTTATATATGAGGAAAAGGACCTCTGTCTCTAAAAAATACCTCCTTCTTCTACTCAAAGCTTTTAAAGTAGCTTTATTGAATTATTATTGTTATATAATAAATTATACATACTTAAGATACAGCATTCGATAAATTTTCATTTACTCAGTTTTGTCTGAAATTCTTTCCCATTTTACATCACAAAATACAAAAATGAAAGTATTTTGGAGACTTTATTCCAGTATGGTTGAGATTTTGGCCAGATGACATTGAATCTTTTTATGTTTTCATGAGGGAAAAGGTCTGAAGAGGAGAGTCCAGGTTGTTTTCAAGGGGGTAAAGGATGCAACTTAGATAGCAATGAGAAGATTGAGGCTACTTCTCTAATCTCACAGTTTAATCTGTTTATTGTTATCTATAGGTTCTTATATGTAGCTTTGATTGAAGTGGAAAAATAGCCACTGTTGATACATATTTTACACATAAGAATAAGATTTTAATGTAAGTTTTGAATGAATGACTTAATGGATATATGTAAAATTGTTTATTATTTTCAAAGACCTAGCAACTTCAAATATATAGCAGTCTGCGACTGAGTAAATATAACATGTATAGTAATTAACAACCATTTAAATTAACTTTATTTCTCCTTAGCGCTTTTGCCTGAAAATATGAAGGGGGTCATTATAATTTTTGAAAATCTATTTTTTTTTCGCACTGTTGATGTTTATGGTCAACTGCAGCTTTGTTTATCCCACTGCATGCTTAAGGGAAATCATGGTGACCTTTTTATCTGGGAAACAGAATAATTGAGTTTTTCCTACATTTTGCAGTGATCACTATTTGAAATATGAGGCTTTTCTGCCTATTTCCTGGCAATCACAAATCTGATGACTTTAGGTTTATCTAAGAGAAACAAGTCAATTGGATGAATCCCGGGATGCAAGTGAGAATATATATAGCAATATGTGTTTACCCTGTGGTAGGCATATACCTGAGTATATAGAAAGGACAAATGGCAAAATAACTTAAAAATATACCTTCTTTATGATGAAAAGCTTGTTTTACTTTATGTATGTGTTCAAATTTATTTCCATGAAAAATCAGATGAAGCTGATAGCTCTACATGACTGTAATAATTTCAGATCCTAGAAACTGTAGAAAATATAACAAAAGTATGTATTTTTTTCTTGGCTAAGTACTTGAAACCGGAACAGGCTCAGAAATTTGTCTTACTTTACCTCATAAAGAGTTTTACTTTGTGTTGTTAAACCGAGTTATTCTAACATATAAGATCAATTTTAGTCCAAAGTAAGGGGCCTCTGTTTTATTTTATTAATTTCCATGAATATCTCCTTTTTTATGATAAGCATTTTTTATGAGAAAGAACATCAAGTAGAACAAAATATTAGGAATTAAATGTTGTTAGTCTGATCTTTTCATGATTCCAAAGTAAAATCAAAACAACTCAAATCGGAATATTTGAATATTAATTCACGCTACATTTAAACAAGATTTGTGTATGTCCGCTTATCAATGTGTGTTAACAGTTGTTTAGTTTTTGTCTTTGCCAGAAGATACATTCCTTAGAGAATAATACTGAAACTTCTTTTTACAGCAATCTAATCTTAAATAATTGAATTAAGAGAAATCAAGTTAAACAGTTACAGAGAACTCTAGTGTGCATTTCTTTGAAGTTTTCTACTAACGGATATAAAATTCGCAGGAGTCTTTAACTTTTTGAAAAAATAATGATGCATGAATCCCAGCCAGACCCATTGAATCTTTGGGAATGTGAAGTTTCTAAGTTTCACAGGCAATACTAATGCTCAGTGTTCATGGAGAACTATGGTGCTATAGAGGCAACTAATTTCAGAATATACACACACACCACTAAGTAACGGAAAGAACAAACTTTTTTTTTTTTTTGATGGTTTGGTATGGGTACTGCTGAAGTTTTCAGATACTGCAGTGAACACCAGTCTCCCAATATGATGCTGTGTTTTCTAATTTCAGCTGTTACTAAGTAGACACTGTGAGTTGAGCAGGCATCACATGCTAGCTGTTTTGGCAAATGTTGGTTTGATACAACCTGACTCAGCAACTGGGAGAGACTTTCTGCTCATCAACAAATGCTATATAAAATAGATTAATTTATCTCTTTGATGCATTTCAAATCTATGAACTTGAGATTTCATTTCTTATGAATTAATTTAATACCAAGGGAATTAATACTGAAGAAACTGTACATTCTTAGGTGCAAGAGTGTCAATTAAAGCTGGCAGAACAACAGTTCAATCACAGGGGTTATTAAGAAGCACTTTTAAAAATTTGCAGTCTGGTAAGTAATAGCAGCAAATGACTGCATGCCGAGCATTGTTAAATGTAAATGTCAAATTAAATTGACTCGCCCTGAGTTGATTTTTCAGAATACCATATTTGATGGAATAATTTCTCTTTTTACACCCCATGATAAATGGAAGAAAAAATATAATTGGCCATCTGAGTCCCGTTCACTTACCATCCTAGGCAACTCATATTAATCCTTCTATATCTCATTCTCACTTAAAGAGCTACTTGTCCAAAGTTTCCAAGAACTCAGTTTCAAAGAGTAAAGCATACTCAAGGACTGAGGCTGATTAGAAGTTGCCCGTATGCCCTACTCCTATCCTACTTACCTTTATGATATAATACACTGAATTTTCTCCATCAGCTAATCATTTGAGCTAATATAGTATAGAATTCAGGAAATTACTGGGGATTTGGATTGGGAAATTAGAGTTTTTCACTTATTAGAAATCTATATGCCTTCTCTGAGACTGCATTTTATCTTTTGAAAATGGATTGGAGGAGGATAAAATGATATTTGTGGAGGTACTCTGTAAATTTGTAAAACTTTATGCAAATACTATTTTATTGTTAAATGCAGCTCTCTGGAGTAAGAGATGATCCATAAAGGCCACATTTATCATTAACATCCTTGCGAATATTTGTTTCAAGCAGTTCTCAAGTATATATTAATACTTGGAGATGACAGACCTAATTTGGTATCTAGAAGTATCATATTTTCCATATTTGCAGTAAACTCTTTGGAATAGAGAAAGACATAGCAGGAAGAGTAAGAGGGAGGACCTTCAGTGAAGGCAATGGTAGGACACAGACTAGACATTTCTCATATCTCACTACTTTTTCCTTTAATTCTATTTGACTCTAGTATATGATTCTGCAAAGCAGTTACCAAGAAAGAAAAAGCAAAGTAAGGATATTGTGTGTGTGTATGCCAATTTGCTAGTTTATTTTTGTGAGAAGATGGGAGAATTACTAGTACTTAATTTGGGAAGAGTAGAGATGAGTAGAGATTTCAGTTTTCTTTGTTAGAGAGCTTTTGGCTGCAAGCTCTTACTTTGCGGGCTAGATAGCAGGAAATTGAGGAAGGAGCTGCCATTTTTTTTTCAACTGCAATTGGATATAAATACTCATCAGCTTTGTTGGCTTGACCAGAGCCCCTAGTCCTCACTGGATAATAAAATTACCTAGATTGCTCCATCAAATTTATAGTATTACAGTCTTGGATGGTACCTGTCACATACTTAGTTTTAAATAAATGCCACAGAAACATCTGAAGCACAACCAGAGTTTGACCATGTTTTTGCCTTTCACAGTCTCTGAGTTAACATTCCTAAATGCCTTTCAGATATCTACCATTCCTGTTTAAAAGAAAAAAAAATTATGGAATAAGAATTATTTGATTAAACTATTTTCTTAATGTTCTTAAAAAGAAAATTACATCTGTAGGAGAAGAATCACTAAGGAAAAATATAGTGGAGTGAAGAGGTTTTTGTTAGGGAAAACATATATATATATGTGTGTGTGTATATATATATATGAGTGTGTGTGTATATATATATATGTATGTGTGTGTGTGTGTATAAATATCAATTGAATTTTGAGTGACTGTCGTGGTAACAGCTGATACTGAGTGATTTTTTAATTATACTTTAAGTTTTGGGATACATGTGCAGAACGTGCAGGTTTATTACATAGGTATACACGTGCCATGGAAGTTTGCTGCACCCATCAACCCATCATCTACATTAGGTATTTCTCCTAATGCTGTCCCTCCCCTATCCTCTCACCCACTGACAGGCCTCAGTGTGTGATACTCCCCTCCCAGTGTCCATGTGTTCTCATTGTACAACTCCCACTTAAGAGTGAGAACATGTGCTGTTTGGTTTTCTGTTCCTGTGTTAGTATGCTAAGAATGATGGTTTCTAGCTTCATCTGTGTCCCTGCAAAGGACATGAACTCATCCTTTTTTAATGACTGCATAGTATTCCATGGTGTATATGTGCCAGATTTTTTTCATCCAGTGTATCACTAATGGGCATTTGGGTTGGTTCCAAGTCTGCTATTGTGAACAGTGCTGCAGTAAACATGCATGTGGATGTGTCTTTATAGTAGAATGATTTGTAATCCTTTGGGTATATACCCAGTAATGGAATTGCTGGGTCAAATGGTATTTCTGGTTCTAAATCCTTCAGGAATCACCACATTGTCTTCCACAATGGTTGGACTAATTTACATTCCCACCAACAGTGTAAAAGCATTCCTGTTTCTCTACACCCTCTCCAGCATCTGTTGTTTCTGGACTTTTTAATGATTGTCATTCTGACTGGTGTGAGATGATATCTCATTGTAGTTTTGATTTGCATTTCTCTAATGACCAGTGATGATGAGCTTTTTAAAATACATTTGTTGGCTGCATAAATGTCTCCTTTTGACAAGTGTCTGTTCTTATCGTTCACCCACTTTTTGATTTTTTTTTTTTTTGTAAATTTGTTTAAGTTCTTTATAGATTCTGGATATTAGACCTTTGTCATGTGGGTGTATTGAAATTCTTTCCCATTCTGTAGGTTGCCTGTTCCCTCTGATGATGGTTTGCTTTGCTGTGCAGAGACTCTTTATATTAATTACATCCCATTTTTCAATTTTGGCTTTTGTTGCCATTGCTTTTATGGCCATTGCTTTTTCTAGTCATGAAGTTTTTTTGTCTTTGGTATTGCCTAGGTTTTCTTCTAGGGTTTTTATGGTTTTAGGTCTTATGTTTAAGTCTAATCCATCTTGAATTAATTTTTGTATAAGGTGTAAGGAAGGAGTCCAGTTTCAGTTTTTTGCATATGGCTAGCCAGTTTTCCCAACACCATTTATTAAATAGGGAATCCTTTTCCCATTGCTTGTTTTTGTCAGATTTGTCAAAGATCAGATGGTTGTAGATTTGTGGTGTTATTTCTGAAGCCTCTGTTGTGTTCCATTGGTCTATATATCTGTTTTGGTACCAGTACCTTGCTGTTTAGGTTACTGTAGCCTTGTAGTATAGTTTGAAGTCAGGTAGCATGATGCCTCCAGCTTTGTTGTTTTTGGTTAGGATTGTAGAGTTGTCATGGCTATGTGGGTTCTGCATGAAATTTAAAGTGGTTTTTTCTAAATCTGTGAATAAAGTCAGTGGTAGCTTGATGAGGATAGCACTGAATCTAAAAATTGCTTTGGGCAATGTGGCCTTATTCATGATATTGAATCTTCCTATCCATGACCATGGAATGTTTTTCCATTTGTTTGTGTTCTCTCTTATTTTCTTGAGTAGTGGTTTGTAGTTTTCCTTGAAGAAGTCCTTCACATCCCTTGTAAGTTATATTCCCAGGTATATTATTCTCTTTGTAGCAATTGTGAATGGGAGTTCGCTCATGATTTGACTCTCTGTCTGTTATTGGTGTATAGGAATACTTGTGATTTCTGCACATTGATTTTGTGTCTTGAGACTTTGCTGAAGTTGCTTATCAGATTAAGGAAGCTTTAGGGTGAGACGCTGGGGTTTTCTAAATATGTAATCATGTTATCTGCAAATAGAGACAATTTGACTTCTTCTCTTCTTGTTTGTATACCCTTTATTTCTTTCTCTTGCCAGATTGCCCTGGGAAGAATTTCAATACTATGTTAAATAGGAGTGTTGAGAGAGGGCATCCCTGGGCAGAACTTTCAATACTATGTTGAATAGGAGTGGTGATAGAGGGCATCCTTGTCTTGTGCTGGTTTTCAAAGGGAATGCTTCCAGTGTTTGTCCATTCATTATGATATTGGCTGTGTATTTTTCATAAATAGCTCATATTATTTTGAGATATGCTCCATCAGTACCTTGTTTATTGAGAGTTTTTAGCCTGAAGGGGTGTTGAATTTTATCAAAGGCCCTTTGTGCATCTATTGAAATAATCGTGGTTTTTGTCATTGGTTTATGTGACGGATTATGTTTGTTGATTTGCATATGTTGAACCCGCCTTGCATCCCAGGGATGAAGCCAACTTGATCGTGATGGATAAGCTTTTCGATGTGCTGCTGGATTTGGTTTGCCAGTATTTTATTCAGGATTTTTGCATCAGTGTTCGTCAGGGATATTGGCCTGAAATTGTCTTTTTTAGTTGTGTCTCTGCCAGGTTTTGGTATCATGATGATGCTGGCCTCATCAAATGAGTTAGGGAGGATTCCCTCTTTTTCTATTGTTTGGAATAGTTTCAGAAGGAATGGTGCCAGCTCCTCTTTGTACCTCTGGTATAATTCGTCTGTGAATCCATCTGGTCCTGGACTTTTTTTGGTTGGTAGGCTATTAATTACTGCCTCAGTTTCAGAACTTATTACTGGTCTATTCGGGGATTTGACTTCTTTCTGGTTTAGACTTGAGAGGTTATATGTTTCTAGAAATTTATCCACTTCTTATGGATTTTCTAGTTTATTTGCATAGAGGTGTTTATAGTACTTTCCGATGGTAGTATGTGTTTCTGTGGGATCAGTGATGATATTCCCTTTATCATTTTTTAAAATTTAATCTGTTTGATTATTCTCTCTTTTCTTCTTCAGTAGTATGGCTAGCAGTCCATCTATTTTGTTGATCTTTTCAAAAAACCAGCTCCTGGATTTATTGATTTTTTGAAGGGTTTTTCATGTCTCTGTTTCCTTCAGTTCTCCTCTGATCTTAATTATTTCTTGTCTTCTTCTGGCTTTTGAATTTCTTGCTCTTGCTTCTCTTATTCTTTTAATTGTGATGTTAGTGTGTCGATTTTAGCCTTTTTTTCTGCTTTCTCTTATGAGCATTGAGTGCTATAAATTTCCCTCTAAATGCTGCTTTATCTGTGTCCCAGAGATTCTGGTATATTTTGTCTTTGTTTTCATTGGTTGCAAATAACTTACTTATTTCTGCATTCATTTTGTTATTTACCTAGCAGTCATTCAGGAGCAGGTTGTTCAGTTTTCATGTAGTTGAGCGGTTTTGAGTGAGTCTTAATCCTGAGTTCTAATTTGATTGCACTGTGGTCTGAGAGACTTATGATTTCTGTCTTTTGCATTTGCTGAGGATTGTTTTACTTCCAGTTATGTGGTCAGTTTTAGAATAAGTGTCATGTGGTTCTAAGAAGAATGTATATTCTGTTGAGCTGAGGTGGAAAGTTCTGTAAATGTCTGTTAGGTCCGCTTGGTCCAGAGCTGAGTTCAAGTCTTGAATATCCTTGTTAATATTCTGTCTGTTGATCTGTCTAATATTGATCCTGGGGTGTTAAAGTCTCCCACTTGTAAGATCTGACCTCACCATGAATGGCATGGAAATCTCTGTGACCTGCATGTACACCCCAGATGAATTGCTGGAAGAAATTATCAACCCTTGCAATGCCTAACCTGAGACATTCTTCTATTGTTTCTTATTCTGGACTCTATTGACAAGGCCATTGGACTTTGTAACCAACCTTGGCCAACCTTGTGACTCCACACTGTACAATCCCCTCCAAGCTTGACCAACCTCATGAGTCTACACCCTACAACCCCCTCCCAGCTTGCAACCTATGACCCCTTCCCAAATTGCAAAAAACCACCAATTGTAACTTCTGAAACTTTCTACTGTTTACCCCAAACCTATAAACCAACTCCTATCCCTCTGCCCTCCACTGATGCCCTTTTAAGCCTCAGCCCGCCTGCATCCAGGTGAATAAACAGCCATGTTGCTCACAAGCCTGTTGGAGGGGGGGTTTCATTCAGATCATGCATTTTAACATTTGGTGCCAAAACCCGGGTGTGTGTGCTCTGAATGAAGAGAATCCCAGCCAGGCTTTTTGTGAACAACATGGCTGTTTATTCAGCTGGGTGCGGGCAGGCTGAGGCCTATAAAGGCATCAGTGGAGGGCAGAGGGACCACTATTACCGTGTGAGAGTGTAAGTCTCTTTGTATGTCTCTAAGAACTTGCTTTATGAATCTGAGTGCTTCTTTATTAGGTGCATATATATTTAGGATAGTTAGCTCTTCTTATTACATTGATTTCTTTACCATTATGTAATGGCCTTCTTTGTCTCTTTTAAGCTTTGTTGGTTTAAAGTCTGTTTCGTCAGAGACTAGGATTACAACCTCTGCTTTGCTTTCCATAGCTAAATATTCCTCCATCCCTTTATTTTGAGCCTGTGTGTGTCTTTGCTTATGAGATGGGTCTCCTGAATACAGCACACTGATTACTTTTGACTACTTATACAATTTGCTGTCTGTGTATTTTATTTGGGTCATTTAGCCCATTTACATTTAAGGATAATATTGTTAAGTGTGAATTTGATCTTGTCATTATGATGCTAACTGTTTATTTGTGCGTTAATTGATGCAGTTTCTTCCTAGTGTCAATGGATGGTCTTTGCAATTTGGTATGTTTTTGCAGTGGCTGTTATTAGTTGTTTTTTTTCCATGTTTAGTGCTTTCCATGTTTAGTGTTTTTTTCCGTGTTTAGTGAACACAATGGTGTTCACTCAGGACACTGCTATTTAGCATATCAGTGGAGGTTCTAGCCGGAACAATTATGCAAGAAAAAGAAATAAAATATTCAAATTGGAAAGGAATAAGTTACTTTATTTCTGTTCACAGATGACATAATTGAATATAGAATACCCTAAAAATGCCCTCAGAAAACTGTTAGAATTAGTAAATGAATTCAGTAAAGTTGCAGACTGCAAAATCAACATTTAAAAACTCATTTGTGCTTCTACACACTAACAGCAAACTATCTGAAAAATAAATCAAGGAAGCAATCCCATTTATAATAGCATCAAAAATAGGAATAAGTTTGATGAAGAAGGTGTAAAATCTGTACAATGAATACTATAAGACGTTTGTGAAAGAAACTGAAAGACAAGAATTTAAACATGTCTCTTGTTTATGTATTGCAATAATTTATATTGTCCATACCACCAAAGTGATCTACAGATTTACTGCCATCCCCATTAAAATTCCAAAGGCTGTCTTCACTGAAATATAAAAAAAAATGCTAAAATTTCTGTGGCACCTCAAAAGACCCCAAGTAGCAGAAACAATCTGGATAATCAAGCTCAAAGCTTAAGGATTTACATTTCATGTTTTGAAACCCATATTATAAAAAGCTATAGTAATATAAACAGGATGATACTGGCTAAAAACAGACATGTAGACCAATAGAACAGAATAGATATCCCCAAAATAAACTCACACATGTATGATTAACTGATTTTTTACCAGGATGCCAAGAAAACAAAATAGTTAAAGAATAGTCTCTTTAATAAATGGTGTTGGGGAAATTGGATATCCACAGGTAAAATAATGAAATTGGATTCTTATCTCATACCATACTCATAAATTAACTCTAAAAGTTTTAAAGACTTTTAAGAACTGAAACTACAAAACTCTTATAAGAAAGCATAGGGGAAAAGTTCTTTGACATTGTTCCTGACAGTGAATTTTTTGGATATGACACCAAAGCACAGACAATAAAAACAGAAACAAGTGGGACTGCATCAACCTAAAGTGTTTTTGTACAGCAAGGGAAACAATCAATAGAGTGAAAAGGCACCTTATAAAATGGGGAAAAATTTGCAAACTGTTTATCTGATAAAGTGTGTATGTGTGTGTATATATATATATACACACACACACACACACACACGGAGACACATACACACCCTTTATAAAGTGTGTGTATGTGTGTGTATATATATATCTGATAAAGGAACTCATATATATATGAGTTTATATATAATATGTAAATATATATTATATATAAATATATATATTATATATAAACCTTTATATATGATAATATATATATATATATATATATATATATATATATAAAGGAACCCATACATATCTGATAAGGTAACTCATACAACTTAATAGCAAAAAAACAAAACCAAATAACCTAAGTTATTTGGGCAAGTGACCTGAATAGACATTTCTCAGAAGAAGACATAGAAATGACCAACAGATATATATAAAGGTGCTCAATTTCACTAATCATCAGGGAAATACAAATCAAAATAATAAGTTATTATTTCACAACTGTTAAGATTGTTATCTAAAATACAGGAGGTAACAAATGTTTGTGAGGATACGGAGGAAAGGGAACATTTGTGCACTGTTTTGGGGAAAATAAATTAATCATTATGGAAAATTATATGGAAATTACTCAAAAAGTAAAAAATAGAACTACAATAAATCCAACAATTTATTTTCTTGGGCATATATCCAACAGAATGAAATCAGTATCTTAGAGAAGTATATGCACCCCCATGTTCATTGCAGCCTTATTCACAATAGCCAAGATATGAATGAATAAACGGAATGTCAACACACACACACACACACACACACACAGAATATTTTTCAGATATAAGAAAGAAGGAAATCTTGTCATTTACTGAAACATGGATAAACCTGGAAGACATAATTGCATGTGGTATAGGGCAGACTGTAAATAAAGACAAATATATGATTTTATATATAGAATCTAAAATAGTATAAATCATAAAAGGAAAGAGTAAATTTGTGGTTGTTGGGGCCTGGAGATAGGGGAAATGGAGTGATGTTGGTCAAAAGGTATAAAATTTCAGCTACAAAATAAATTATCTGGATATAATGTACAACATGTGACTATAGTTAATAATACATATTGTTTATTTGAAATTTTATGAGAGCAGTCTTTAAACATCTTCACAATCATTCCCCCATACATCTTGGTAACTGTAGTTGAGGATAGATGTGTTAATTAATTTGAGTGGTAGCAAGTATAGAGTCTATATGTAAAATAATCATATTGTACAGTATGGATATATATAATTTTTATTTATCAAATACATAATTTGAAATAAGAAAAGAGTGGTAAGTATGTCAGTTTTTTCTAGCTTGATCCATTACTTGAGGCAATTCAAACAGAGTAGCTTTTCCATTTTGGGTCATGGGAGAAGGATTTTAGACAGAGCTGATCCTAACATTTTTGTAGAAAAACAAATAGCCAAGAATACGAAATCAATTTTGAAGAATGACAAGTTTAGAAGATTTTTACTGCATCATGGCAAGACTCTGTCTACAAATTTTTGTAGTTAAGATTGTATTATGTACATTTTCTACATTTTGATATTTATTGCTAAATGATAAATTCTTATATTTTAGTAGCAAAACATATCCTTTATTGCATTTTCCCTCAAATTAATGCTGCTTTTCTGGCTTTCTTGAAAGCAATGCATTTGTTTGAATTTTTCTTTTTGTGTATTTTCTCTGATTTTATTTCCCTTGCTAAAGTGATAAAATAGTAGTAAAAGTAGCATGATCTGTGAGGTAGTTTTCTGGGGTAACTAATGTGCAGAGTTAGATTCAGAGGTAGTCATGTCTTTGGTGTTTTATTCTTATTTTGTAGTATTGATTATACAAAAAGGTAGAATTTTCAGAATGAACAAAGGTTTTAACTTCTTTATGACTTTCTTTACCCACCCCCTCTTCTGTTACTCCCAAATCTGTTTCAATTGAAATGCCTATTTATTATGTTCCTATACCATTGTCTTTGGCTCAAAGGGGCTCTTCTTAAATTTGTCTTTGTTATTGCCCTGATGTTTAGATACTAGTCCTTGAATGCTAGACCAGTTGCTTGGACCTTCCATAATATATCCAATGTTGGGAAAGAGCCTTTCCACCAGCTGATAATAATATACCTCATTGCTATGTTAACAAATCTTTAGCTGTTACAGTTATTTTAGAACTGTCATTCTTTAAATTGCTCTTTCTAGAGTATTAACATTTTAACATTCATGTATATTCTAGACCATTAACATTTTAACATTTATAATTTATATATAAATTATATATATAAGTTATATCAATTAACTGTATTCTATGAACTAGATTAATTTATAAATAATACCAGTTAAAAAGTTGGAAGCTAAAGCCTACTCCTGGTAATGGTGGCTAAAGGAAGGCAAGCAACTCTTCTCTGCAGAAAATAAGCCTAAATTTGATAAAGAAACATTAACCTATGCATTAATGAAGATCAGTGAACCCTAAATAGGATATACACAGGTAGCAACACACAGAGACAAAAGAAAGACATCATAATAAGAATATCTGACTTCTTATCAAAACTGTTGAGACAAGAAGGCACTTGTCTAGATTATTCAAAGCATTGACAGAAAAAGAAATTGACAAATAAAAATTCTGTATCTAGCAGATCCACTCTAAAATGATGGTAAAATAAGGCATTCCTAGATAAAGAAAAATGAGGAGAATTTGTTGTCAGCAGGCCAGCACTTCATGAAATACTAAAGGAAATTCTTTAGGCTGAAAGGAAATGGCTACAAATGTAACTTGGATCCAAAGGAGTAATAAAGAATACTGGAAGTGGCAAATATACGAAAACATATTTTGTTTTCTTTTTTCTTCTATTATTATTTTTAAATAAACCTTAGTATATTAATCAGGGTTCTCCAGAGTGACAGAACAAATAGTATATATGTATATATGAGAGGGAATTTATTAAGGCAAATTGGCTTACACGATCACAAGGCAAAGTCCCATGATGGGCCATCTGCAGGCTGAGGAAGAAGGAAGCCAGTAGTGGCTCAGCATGAGTCCAGAAGCCTCAAAAGTAGGGAAGCCAACAGTAGGGAAAAAGTAGGGAAGCCAACAGCCTTCAGTTTGTAGCCAAAGGTCCAAGGATCCCTGGCAAACCAGTGATATAAATCCAGGAATCCAAAGGTGGAAGAATCTGGAGTCTGATGTCCAAGAGCAGGAGGAATGATGGATGGAAGCATCCAGCATAGGAGAAAGTTTGAAGCCGGAAGACTTAGCAAGCAACTTACCCATCTTCTTATACTTCCTTTGTTCTAGCCACATTGTTAGCTGATGGGATGGTGCCCACTTGCATGGAGGATGGGTCTTCCTCTCCTAGTCCAGATTGACTGGAATGTTAATCTCCTCTGGCAGGACCCTCACAGACACACCCAGAAACAATACTTTACCAGCTATCTAGGCATCTTTCAATCCAATCAAGTTGACACCTAATATTAACCATCACACTTAGTAAAGTAAGAATCTCACACACACAAGCATATGTATGTCTGAAAGATTACATTGTTGGGTTTATAATATAAATAATAATAACAAAAGATGGGGGTAATATAAAACTAAATTGGAAGAAGTTTGCTTTGTTTTACTTATAGTAAGTCAGTACTTGAAGGAGATTATTTTAAGTCTAAGATTCATGTTGTAATACTCATTGCAACCATTAAAATTAAACTTACAAATATAACTAAAAAATGAACAGGTAAACATAAAATGTATACATTTGATGCAAAGAAGGTAGTAAAGAAGGAAAAGTGGAATAAAAAATGAGAAAAAATTAAAAAGCAAAATGGTAGGTCTAAATCCTAACATATTGATTATTATTCACATAATTAAATACTTGTGAAATATTTGTTTAATAAATATATATTAATTAAAAATTAAATATGAAGGAGTAGACATTCTAATTAAAAGATAGAGATTGTCAAATTGGTAAAAACAGTAGGTTCCAATGATATGCTATTTATAGATGAGGCACTTTAAATTCAAAGGCAAAAATAAGTTTAAAATGTTGGGAAAAATTACAACATGCAAACAGCAAGCATAAGAGAGCTGGAATAAGTACATCAACGTCAGGCAAAATAGACTAAGAAAGAAATAATGCAAATAAAGCCATTTCATAAGGATAAAAGTGTCAATACATTGGGAAGACATAACATAATGTTTTTGCACCTAACAACAGAGCCACAGAACTGAAAAAAAAAAATTGAAAGACCTGATAGATAATTTCATACTCCTTCTGCAGTAAATGATAGAAAAAGTAGATAGAAAAATCTGTAAGGGTATTAAACACTACCAACCAAATTGACCTTACTGACATATATAGAAAATCCTAGCCAACAATAGCAATATGCACATTCTTTTAAAATATACATGAAAATAGTCCATATGCTAGACCATGAAATTTATATTACTTGCTTGTTCTCTGGTGAACAGGTATGTTTGAACCCACCCTCAAGGGCTAAGGGAGCTGAGAGGCCAAAGAAATACAAATCCAACTTCTCAGAAAAATTATTTAGTAGGATCTTATGAACAGAAGTAATGTCTCAGGTGGCTGTGAGATGGTGGATCTTTGCACACACTCTCCAAAAACCATTCTTTATCAAGCTTTTAGTGTAAAACAGGTACAGATGGTCATACTTCACTTTCTTGCCAACACTTGTGACTACTGATAAGCATCTTTATAAGGTGTTATTTATGCTCCAAACATTGTCTCAAGACTTTGCTACAGAACACCTTGGTATGCAGGAGTCAAATATCATCTTGATAGTTTTGCTTCCAGATGGCATCATTCTTGCCATGCAACAGGCTGTTTTCCTATACTCCACACTTTAAAACCAGCACTTACAATCTCACATGCCTACCTTTTTCATGATAGTCCCTGGGCTTAGAGGGAGGGTGCTTGATATTTTATAGCTTTAGCAGCAGTTCATTGGCTCCATTGAAGGCAAATGTTGCAACCTTAGAAAAGGCAAAAAACAGGACAGTAAACAACATATAACACCTAAACCAAGAAGCAGCTTCTGCTCCCAGATATCCCAGGCCCCCCAAAATCCATGAAGCTGATAATTCATAGTGGGAGTTTGGTCTGAGAGATTGGTTATTTTGATTTTCATATCAGTTAGTAATTTAGTGACATTGTGTGATGCATCAAGGATATTAACATTGCATTCAGTTGTTAGGATCACACAAGTCTCCCCTTGTGCAACAGTAAGTATGTAAAATCCATGCAATTTTAGAGGCCAGCCTTTCTCATGAGAGTATTTAAAAGAGAGATTCTCATGAAGCAATCATTCAAAGCTTTCTTTGTATAATTTTTTAGAGTTTCCACATGCCAAATAACATCTTAGGTGCCTAGTTGAGGAAGAAAAAAATGATCATACCAATGGAAAACAGATAGGGCTCAGCAGGATTTCGAATGAGAGAGATTCACAGGCTTTGTAAGGCTATGAACTGTCTGGCCTTGTGCCCATGTATAACCCAAAGAACATCTTCCTAACCATTGGTGGCGGGGGTAGGGAGGGTAACCAAAGCCTTAAGTTTGGTGCTACATATCTAAAGCATTTTATTTGGGGCCAACAAATAGATTCCTGGATATAGTGCCCATTCTGTAACATAATAATCAGTACTTTGTAATATTATGTAAACATCTATATCTTTGTATCATCCCCCATCCTTGTTTAATCTGACCAACTATCTTTAAAATGATTCTTTGGTTCACAGTATAGTGCAGGGCAAGATGACTAAGCTGACCAAAAGATGGAGTTAGCCAAAGAAACTCATTCCATATTTGTGTTATAACATTGTGATATCTGGTCATTTTGATCTTAATTGGGATATTACTAGTTGGAGAGCAAGAGAGTTAGTTTCAATAGCAGAAAAACAACTCTTCCCATGTTCATTTTCAGAAAGGGTAGTAGTAATATTGATGGGCCAGTAGGTAATTTTATCTCTAGTCATACTTGAACTTAATACCATTATGTAATTTGGGGAAGTGATGATATATTCCTCATATTCTATCTAGTCCTGTTCTTGGAAGGGAGATACCCACCATGGCAGGCAATAAGCATCAGAGAATGGTATGAGACTGCATACCCAAAAGGTGTTTTTCTGTAAGCCATCATCATAGTCTTGGGCCTGTTGTAGGTTTAATTCATGGGCAACAGCTGATGATAGTAGTGACAGAAAATAACAACTAAGACTGAAAAGAAAAAATACTGGGTACTTGTACGGAAAGATTTTATTCATCTTTTAGAATAACATTAGTTGGCATAGTTTTTTTTTTTCTATTTTGGTGAAGAATGTCATTGGTATTTTGATAGAGATTGCCTTAAATCTGTAGTTTGCTTTGGGTAGTGTGAACATTTTAACAATATTGAGTTTTCCAATCCATGAATATGGAATAATTTATATGGAACCATGAAAAAAAGAGAAAAACAGTGTTATCCTAAGCCGAAAGAACAAATTTGAAGGCATCTCATTACTTCGGATTATACTACAGAGCTACAGTACTACAATAGCATGTTACAGGCATAAAAACACATAGATCAATGGAACAGAACACGGAACCCAGAAACAAACTCATCAAAAATGAATTGAGTTGTTAGGATCACACAAGTCCCCTGTTGCACAGCAATGATACTGGCATAAAAACAGAAACACAGACCAGTGGAACAAAATAGAAACAAACTCATTAAAAATGAGTTCAGTTGTGATGATCACATACTCCCCCCACCCTTGTACACCTATTACCTTCTTGGTTATAACTATTTTCTAGAGGAGGATGCTTAATTCAAACAAGAATCTACTTTCCTAGGAATTGAGAATTGGAACAAGCACCTGAAGCAGCTGCCAGTGAACTGTAGAGCTTTTGGGTTGTACAAGGGTTGAACAAAATATTCGTTTGTTGGAAAATAGTAGAATCCAGCTTTTATAGAGAATGGAGTGAATAGAATAGTAGAATAAGTAAGTCATGTGGTTTCCAAGAGAGACAGAGAAACTCACTGATGAGATAGTAAAACTAGCTAATTGACAACTTCTCATTTCTCATGAGTCTGTCTGTTCTTTCTGCACATTTGATCCCTTTCCACACATTTGTCCCTTTCCTGTCAATAAAATTACATTTTTACTTCAGCAGGCTAAGTGGGTTTCTCTTCCTTTAACCTCCACTTGCCCTTAGATGGGAGGGATTTGTCAGTCCTAGTGTATGCTGAATATAAAAATCATTTCTTTTTTCTTTCTTTTTGCTTTATCAGTAGTTCACATCTTTTTCTGTGTGCTACAGTCATTTGACCAGCTTTTAACTATACTGATGTTCAGGATCCATTCCAGAAAAATTACAATATCCAGGTGATGGAGTTCAGATATCACTATCATTTTAAAAGCTTTCCAGGTGATTCTGAAGTATGTCTAGCTTTGATAGGCACTAATCTATACATGATAGCTATCTAGTCTTCTAAGACAAGCATTGTCTGTCAATCTTATTTAATAGAGTTTTAGTCACATGTATGTTTATAAATGTCATGATTTTTGTACAGTATGACAAATATATTTTATGGGGCATTGGATTTTGGTCAGCAGGTTTTATCTGTACTTTTGTCATCATTATTTGGCATATGCCATTTTAACCATAAAACATTTTGAAATTATATTGAAAAGTATGTTGTTTGGAACATTTATAATTATACAATAAAATACAATTAAGTAATAGAAGGTATTTTTATATTGAAGGAGAAAGATTATTGAAAATACACATTTAGGTTGAAAAGATAAATCATATGTAAAATATGATAAAACTTAGGTACAAATAAGAATTTTTTCCTACCATGTCACTCCTTCAGCCTCCTGATTAGATACTGTACTTCTGTACCGTAGTGCTCTAAATATGAACGAATACTATTCTGTGAGCTATCACTGTTCCCTGCTATGTTTTTCTAATTCAAGGTGACTCATTAAAATTTTATGAGCTTTCCTGCCTCCCACTTTTGGTAACACTGTGTTCATTTTATTTTTAACTAGCTGCTATACCATATAAACATGTATATTTGAAAAATCTTTTATGTAAGATCAACTTAAGAAAACTGCTTTGGGGGAACATTATTACTCGAGATCTAAAAAGAATAGGAGTTGAATTTTAAATTCTGGATTTTATTCCATTTAAATAGTAATTAGAATATTACATTTTTATAAGTTGTAGAGAAATAATGACAGTATAAGCAGTTATTTAGTACTAGTGTCTTAGACCAGGAAAATATTTGTAAATAGGTTTCAAACAACTTGCAGTTTAAAAACCAGGATTATTGCTTCAAGGAATGAAAATTCTAAAAGGATAATGGCAAATAGATTAAGGATAATTTAATATTTTAAAATATATACAAGTTTTTAACATGGCTAATTTTTGCTGTTTTTTCTTTCTTCTAAAAACAGAAACATAATTATTTTATTCTGTAGCACAAGGACTTACATGAAGTTTTTTTTCTAACAACAAAATTTGTTAAGCATTAGAACAGATTATTAGAGAAGGTTATAAAATCTCTTTCTCTTGATGTCTTTAAAAATAGCATCATTTCTCCTTTTCCTAGGATGTAAAGAATGTTTCTTCATAAGAGAAGAGGGATGAAAATAACCTGACCTCTCACAATCCCTTTCATCTGGCCGGTTTCATATTGCTTTGCTTGAGGAGAAAACATGGCTAAAATCTCATTATGGTCATGGCCAAAAAAAAAAAAAAAAAAGAGGAATAAGGAATAACTTTAGAAGAAAGCGTATACATAAAATGCATAGAAAACATGCTGTTAATTTTTCATGAAGTCCCACTTCTGCATATTTATTGCTTTGGGCTTTAAGAAAAAGAAATAAGGTTCAATTTGATCAGTGCTGTTCAGTGATCTTTTCTTAGAAACAATATAATATCTACCCAGAGAGGCTAGGGTTTCTGTCAGTGTCCATGATGGTATACTTACTGGTGTTTTGGAGCACCTAGAAATGCCCTTGATAAACCCTCTGGTTACAGGTTAGATGCAGTGTTGGTAAACATGGAGAATTTAAGGAATTTATAATATATAATTGCATTCATAGAACTTTATGTAACAGGTATTTCTATGGGGTGATTCTCACTTCAAGATTCAGGGTAAGTATAGAATATAGGGAAAGCTTTATATATAAAGGGATACTTGTTCTGGTTATTGGAGTATTAATAAGTTTTGAAAGATTTGTCAAGGCTGTGGTGATGTAAAAAATAAAAATGGAGGAATTTCCAGAGCATGAAGTTGTGCAGGAAATAAGAGTATATGGGTAGTTTGAGGTCATATTAACTGAATGTCTTAGATCATTATTTTCAAGGAATTTAGTTGTTACAGACCTTTAATTACTGTTTTAAGGAATTTGTTTATTAACAGATCAGGGATTAGCAAACTGTGCTATTGGGTCAAATCCAGCCTGCCACTTGTTTTTGTAAATCAGGTTTTATGGGAGCACATCCACGCCCATGTGTTTATGTGTTGTCTGTGGCTGATTTTGTACTACAATGGCAAAGTTAGGTAGTTGCAACAGAGATCTAAGGTCTATAAAGCCTAATACATTTATTTTCTGACCTTTTAGGATAACCACTATCATAGACGACAATTTCGCTTTGTTTTGTTTTCCCTGTGAAGTGGTCCGATCAGATTAATGACTTAGAAAACTAGCTTTGGCAATGCTGAGAGGATATCAGCTTCTTGACATATGCTAGTTCTTTGGAAATAGATGTGCTTCATAAGTTGTTGTTGTTGTTTTAAGAATGGATGTGTGAATCAGTGAATTACAATATTAGGAAGTACTGGTGTGCGTTAAGAAGTAATTTCAGATTTCAGGTAAAATCTAATAAAGGCCTGAAATAGTGTGGTGGCAGGAAAGAACATAGAATATAATTTAAAAGTTATTTGAGAAATAGAATTAGCTGGACTTCATGTCATTTTAGTCAAAATCATATGTTTGTTTTACCAGTGGCACTTCTTTTAAAGCTCTTAGTTATGGGAATTTTTAAACATATACAAAAGTAGGGATATGTAATACATCCTCAGTCTCAACAACAGACATTTGCAAATCATGTTTTTATCTACCCTTGCTCTTTAAAAAATGACATTGTTGCTGGAATATTTCAAGTAAAACCAAGATCTAGTCTAAGGGTGATCAATACTGCTAAGCCTGCTAATAATCTCACTCCAGATATGGGTACATAGTCAATATTAGTATATTTCCTGGCTTAACTTAAAAGATAGCTTGAACTGTGCTTGTCAAAGAGTAGTATAATGGCTTTTACCTAGGAAGATTTCCCAAAATGCACATGCCTGGGCCTATCCACAGACATTCTGATTTTATGGTTCTTGAAAAATTTTATGGTCATGCATTTTGAAAATATCCCAGAGGTTATTCCAATGAACACCAAAGGCTGCAGAGTACCAGATTAGTTAAACACCTTGCTTGCATGAGATATCTTTATGGGTTTTACACACAAAAGACAGATGCTAAATTTTCGACTATTTCATCTTTTTGAAGCCTAAATCGGTACCAAGGCTGTGAATACTACCATAGTAATACTGTGTCTACCACAGTATTTTATTTTGTAACTGGAATTGAAATCCAGTGAAGTAGCTACAACTAATGTGTACAATCATTTCTAAGAACACTGAGAAGTTGATGCTAGGAAGAGCAGAGAAATGCTAGGCTTGATTTCTTTTTTCTTTTTTTAAATTTTTTATATTTTGAGAGAATGTTTCACTCTGCCACCCAGGCTGAGTGTAGTAGCACAATCACAACTCACTGCAGCCTCAAATTCCTGGGCTTAGGTGATCCTTCTGTCTCTCAGCCTCCCAAAGTGAGAGATTGCAGGCGTGAGCCACCTTTTCTGGCCTTGATTCTTCATTAAATATAGCTGCCTCATATGCAGTGCCTTTGGGGAGCATTTTATTCTGTACTTCCACTTGTCTCTGGGCCTTGTACCTACTTTCTGCTGTGCATACACTAAGTAAAAACAGTTGCTTTATACTTCAACTTAATAATGATCAGCGGATAATCAAGTCTCAGAGAAAAGGGTTAGACCACTTGTTAAGTCAACAAACACATATTTAGTGTTTATCAGATTACTAACACTTTTCTAGGCACTGGAGATTCATCAGCTTAAATGCGTAGAATTCACCCTCTCCCCAGCAGCTTTAATTTGGTATTTATAATATTCAGTAGTTAAAAATCTTTACCTTAGACTTGTTTATTTACTAATTACCACTCACTTCCAAATTGGGCTGAATTTCAACTGGTAATTAAAGTTGATTTTGAAAGCATGAAAAGGCTGTTTTAGTGGCCTCAGTCATTTTCAGTGTTGTTACTGAAGTGTGTAACTCAAAAGCACTTGGTACCCCACAAGTTGAAATTCAGGGAACTGGCAATTTCACTTAGCTATAAAATTTTAGGTAACAAGCACTAATTTGTTAATTTGAAAATAATGTATAGAAATGAGAAATGCTGCTTGCCAGATGCTTAGGGGACACTAGGTAAGAACATTCTTTTAGGAACAAACTATTAATATGTAACAGATATGTTAATAGTTATTTAGCCAGGCAAAACTATTTGGAATGCATTGGAATTAGGAGTGTCTAAGCATTTTTTAACTTCAGAAAGTTTGAAAAGAGTGCAGTGGACACATTATACATAGAGTGAACCCGTGTCTGTGATTGCTTGGGCCAGTTCTGTTATTGCTGATTGTCTTAGAGTAATTGTTAGTAGCATTCCATTTCACTCTGAAAAGGATCCCAGTTACAAATATGATAAAGGATGAAATATCAATATTCACTAATATACAAAGTATTTAGATTATAGAAAATGATTTGAATCTATGTCAAAAATAAAAAGGAAATTTACTGAAGCAAAAGAATAATGTGATTCCATTTTTGTTTTGAAAAAATCAGTTCAGTGGTCAGTATTTGGCAAATTGATTTAGGGAAGCAAGGGTATCCCTAATTCCAGATGATGGCACTAAAAGGAGATGCTATTCTACTGAATTTTTGTCTCTAGAAGTGTGAAGCTCAGAAGAAAGATATAGACGAGAGATCAGTGTGGAGACCCTCAATGTCAAGAAGTATAGAAATGTCTGAGATCAGTTAAGAGAGAGTGTAAACAAAAATGAAAAAAGAAGAGGACCGGGATTGGTCCTGGTTTAGTCTGGTATTTTAATGTTTGCAAAAGGAAAAAGGAGGTCAGGCAACGGATGGAAAGATGAAAACCTTGAGAGGAGGTTGTTTCAGAGAGAGTTTCATCACTTATTAAAAGCTTTTTTGAGTATCTCACAGGTTGAATTCCCTGGGAAGCAGATTCTGGGAAGATGTGTAATGTGAGGGATATTTATTTAGAAGACCTTTAGGATCAACCCCTTTGGTAGAGAAAGGACAGAAACAGCATAAGAAGAAGAAGTGGAGCCTCAATAGGCTCACTGACACCCTGGGGACTCCTGGAGCTAGAATGGATTTCTAAGGCTGTCCTAAGTTGGGCCAGAACACGAGGTCATTATACTCTTGGACTGATCATTTCTGGAATGTGGGCCATTCTATGAAGGGGCATGACTTTGAGTGGCGTGACTCTCTGCAGGTCAGGCATTGTCTGAAGGAGCTGGCAGCTGAAGGCTGTCTGCGCATAGCCCTCTTTGCCGTTGGGGCAACAAGTGCTTCATTGAAATGTTATCTGGGTGGCACATCACAGTGTTAGACGGACACTGTTAGATGAGTATATTTAAGCGGCATTTATTTATTTACTTACTCAACGTATTTAGTGAACATCTACATTGTGCCAAACAGTGAACTAAGTGCTGGTGGAAAAATATGTAAAGAAACTATTGCATATTGTAGTAAATGTAGTGAAAATAAACAAGGTTAAGTAATAGAGAATACAGGGTCAGGATTTACTTAGGTTGTTTAAGGAAGTAATTGTAACCTTTAGAAAAATAGTTTAGTGGAGTGGTTTGGGTAGATGCAGATTGGAATAGTAGGAGAAATGAAAGCAGTAGTCTTACTTTCAAAGAGATGGGATGTAATTTATATGTGAAAAGATAACATGAGTTTCCTGTATTAAAAACCTACTAATTATTAACGACTCATAGATAGGCTTCTCTTATATTTAGTTTTTAGAATTCTTTCACTTCTTTTCACTTAGTTGATTCTCAATCTTGTATGGTTTACAGGAAAGGTATGTTTTGCATTTTATAAGTAATGATAATGGAGCTCATAGAGGTCAATGGGGTATACCTAGAGTTACAGAGTCTGGTGGAAAATAGAATGAGGCTGAGAATTCTGTCTTCTGACATATTCTCCAGTAGCCTTTCCATCAAATCAAATTGACCTGCTAACTGGTTAATATTAGAGAGGATTTAAATATCTTTTAACCAAATTTAAGTAATCATAATATTGCATGTGAAATTACAGATGAAATACAATGTCTGAAACATGCTTATACTGAAAAAAATTGTTTATTTGAAATTTAAATTGAGTTTCCTATATTTTAATTTGCTCTAGTTGTATGACTTAATGAAATTTTCAGCTTTCTCTACAGTCTACACTGTGAAAAAAAAAAAAAAAAGAATTCCCTAATATCATGTGCAGTTGGCAACCCTAGAAATATAAGACCTGCCAAGAATGAAACCTATGTTGTTGGGCATACCTAAATGAATATAAGTTAAAGTAAGCTAAATCAATGCATGCTGAGCAAGTCTGGCTTCTATGTGTTGCTGCCCACCATCAGATATGGAATCTCATTAATGTCCACACAGTCTTCCCAGGTGAGAAGAGACATGACAAGATAGTTTTAATTAGTGTTGAGGTATACCTAGCAGATGGTTCAGCATTTTCTGGTGCCAAGTAGGAAAAATCTGTAGTTAACACTTGAATAGATCTCCAAATCTTCCTCCAGGCCACCTGTTGGGGATTCTGTAAGCCTAGCTCTGGCCTTGGGATGGTAAATGTTGTGGAAAAAAAAAAAAGAAATAGGAGCAGTTTGTTCCAGTCTCTCATGAACAGGCACTAATCTCTAGGCCAGCTGCTGTCCAGATAAGCACATTTAAGAGTATGATCATACAAGTAAAACTATTTATGAGCTTGACAAGGGGTAAAGAAGGCATCTGCCAGGTGCCAGAAAATAAAAAGTAAAGGCAATTCAGTAAATAAATTTCCCAAGCATTTGTTTGAACATTAGTGTTAAACTTAGAGAAAATTCCTAGGATAACATTTTTATAACATGAAAAGTAATTAAAACTCAGACTTTGCGAGGCTTTTTAGCATTTGGCTACAATCTTGCTATTAAAGGAAAAATACATGTTATAGATTCCTTGAATTTATAAAAATCAAAAGTTAATACATAAGTAGCCACAAAATATAGAAGGAAGTATTCACAAATAACATGCATTTTTCACGTATAAAAATAGCAGTATTTATTCTTGTTTGTATTTTGGTTGTTATAAATGATTCCTTTTTATAGTGTGAGAATCCATGGTCTGTCTCCAAATTAATGTATTTTAATACATCTTCTTGAATAGATCTCTTGCTGTGAGCAGGAGGAATGATTCCATTGTTTATAGATGCATCTCCAATATTAGAACAAAAATTTATTTAAGGACACACATGTGTTTAGTAGTTTGTCATGTAGTTAATAAGCATAGACTCGTATCAGATTGTCAAGTGGTCTTGATTTGAGTCCTGACTTTGCCATTTATTTGCTGTGTGACCTTGGGAAATTAGTTCACCTCTCTGAACTACAAATCGCTAATCTTGTAAAAGGTGAACAATCATAAGGTGATTCTGAGGATAGAAAGTTGAATCTAGAGAGAATGCTTAAAATACTATCTAGCATAAAGAACTCTATAAACATAATGTACTCTGTGAACTATGTTTTGAAATTTGTTCATAGAACAAATTTTATGATAGTTTATATATAAAGGATGAGATAATTTCAAAATATTCCATAAAAGGGCTCTTAAAATAAGCCATGTTAGAAGTAAATCTTAATGTATTTTAACATTTTGATGCATATTAAGAAGTTAGGTTTGGTAGGAATTACTATGTAGTATTTTTTAAATAGTGTTTATATGCAAATAAAGATTTGTAAATAAAGATGCTATAATTTGCTGTTTTATTTACTTATTTCAGACCTTCACAGTAACTGTATTTGATGTGTGTACTTGATTTCTAAGATCCTTTGCAGGCAATTAATAAACTCTTATATTACATAAAGTGATGTATTTTAGGATCTTGAAAGATGTGTGTAGAAATAAACCTTATTTCTGTTCAAAAGGAGGTTATTTAGATAATGACAGTGAACAACTATATTTTGTGAAGTTACAGCTAAAATATATGGCTTGTAACTTTTATTTTATTTTCCTAAACAGTTGCTTTTCTATTTGGGATTAATATTTGTAATGATTCTTTTTTTTCTTTTTCTTTTTTTTCTTCTTTTTTTCTTTTTCAGTTTTTTTATTGCATTTTAGGTTTTGGGGTACATGTGAAGAACATGCAAGATTGCTGCATAGGTACACACACATGACAGTGTGATTTGCTGCCTTCCTCCCTATCACCTATATCTGGCATTTCTCCCCATGCTGTCTCTCCTCAACTCCCCACCCCCGCTGTCCCTCCCCTATTGCCGCCCAACAGACCCCAGTGTGTGATGCTCCCCTCTCAATGATTCTTGAAAAATTCAACACCAGAACATATACAAACAGCTGTTGTAAACTCATAAATAATTATTCCTTGGATAGTCCACACAAAAATTTTCTATAATTGTTAATTATCAGAAGTTTGAATACCTACAAAAATAAAAATACAAATAAAAGCAAGGAAGGAAAAAAAGTTTGAATATACAATATTCTAAACATTTTTTTTAAATATATAACTCCTTTTGCTTAGAGATTATTAATGTTTTTTTTTTTTTAGTTCGAGGAAAAGGTTAAGAGGGTAGAAGGTTTTGAAAGAGAAAATAGAGAGATAGACTAAACTATATACATAGAATATTATGTAGAGAATTGTTTCTAACTCTCTGTCCTTGATGTCACCTGTAGTTAGAAGAGGAAATTACCCTGCTCTTGAGGTAAGTAATCATGGGGAATACGAAGTTTGACTCCTTGGTGGTGGAGGGCTGTAAAGCAAGGTAAATATCAGGATGCTTAGACTGATCAGATCTCTGATAATTTCCCAAGGACACCATATAAGTGAGCCTTTGTGTTTCCTTGTCCATAGATATTTCTATGCAGCAATGCCTGTTCATTATGTGAGCAGATAAAACCTTGTGGGCTATTGATTCCGAACACCCCAAAAGACCATGAGAAAATAAAACATGTTGATCATGCAAACCTAAGTTTATAATAGCACCCCCTTGATGGAGATTTAGGAGTATCTGCAAATGGGAGGAAAGGTTATAAAATTTTAGGGCCTGAGAAGAGTAGTTTTCAGGTTAGTCTTGCCAAGCAGGGAGACGGTTGGGATTGGGAAGAATATGTGACATTATAGTTCTGGATTGATGGACGAGGGTAAGTGAGTATCCTAAAGCAAGTCTTGATGAGCAAGTTATTTTGATTGGATAAAAATCTTCCATGAGTAAATATATCCTCGAGCAACATTTAAGTTTTTGGTGCCTGGTTCCAGTATTTTTTAATATAGAGCTAGAAAAGATATCATCTGGGGTGATGTTCAACAAGCTAAGTACATCTAACATAGTATTTCAGTATCTCAGTAAGGGAGAGTTAGGAGATTTTGTTTGGGCATATGCTGCATGACTCTAAGCATAGTTTAGGATGTGTGAATTGGCTCTAGATTTGGTTACTGTTAAAAAGTAGGGGACAGTTTCGCAAATGAATATCTCAGTAATCTTTCTCCAGGAGTCCAGAGACATAAAACAGGGCTCAAGTTTCATTGATAAGAAAGCAGCAATCATGCAAAAGGAAGAATGGTTCATCAATTTTTTTGCAGTTCTGCTATGGCTTGGCTAAATTCTGTTAGGAGATTGTTTAGGAACACCGTGGGCCAAGGGGTAGCTGGGTGTATTTTCACTTTCTCAAAGTATAATCCTGTCTATTTAAACACATAGAAGGAATAAAAACTTAGGACCACAATTCATTAAGCCAAAGGAAAACATTAAGCTGAAAGCTGAGTCATGGAAACAACTGCATTTTCCTTTTGTTACTAAGCAGTTAGCTACAGATAAAACGTTAAATATCTCCACAGGGAGCTCATCTATGTTCACCTTACCTTATGTAAAGTGCCGATTTACTGAGAACAAGAAAAATACGAGAAGAATATGAAGAAGACTGTTGTTCCCCTGCCTATTCCTTTTCTCTTGCAACATGTGGATTATCGTATCTTCTCTTTTTCCCTCTCCATCCCACTTTTCTCTTTTAAATATTGAAGCTCTCAAAGTTATCTTTGGAGAAAGGCACAGACCACAGACTTTCTGTGATTACATGTTTCTTTTCTCCCAGCCATTTTCCTTAACCTTGGCAAAATAAACTTCTAAGTTGATTAAGACTTGTCTCAGATACTTTTTGGTTTACATACATATAACATATGGATTGTGTTCTGTGCCCTCTGTACCAAATAATGGGAGCTCATTTCTTCCTTTTAAGCCTCCTTAAAGGGATTACTGTGACTATTGTGTAGGATTGAATGGCCCCTGGGTGTTGCTTTTTAAATATTTTGATAAACTTCCACCATATCCTCTAACCCCCACAAGAAGGGGTGCTGAGTAGAGTGCACTGTCTCCAAAGTTGCTCTCTCTTCCAGTAGCCAAGGCAATCAGTCACTCAGACAGGTGCCTTCTTTATTTTGAGTGTTATATTGCTTATCACTATGAGGAGCCAGAAGTTAACACACTTAGGCAATTTATAACCAATATCTTAGATCTATATGTCATTAAAGGATAATATCTGCAGCCATGGCATGTCAGCAATAGTAATATTCTTCAAGTGTTTTATCTATTCTATTGGTTCCTGGTCAGTCAAGACCATAACATTAAATCACAACTTAGTAGAGGCGCTTCTGTAGCCAATACAGATCAGATACACTTTTTAGTAGTTATCTAAGATGATATTTGGCTGAAATTAGAGATGTCAGAAGAATGAACAGTTGCCTTTTTTTGTTGTTGTTAAATATTGGTTGTCTCCGCCTTGTTTTTGATGAGGTGTTAGATGATACTCATTCACTTGTTCATTTGCCACAGTGTCTGACCTTGCTAAAGTATGAGAAATTAGACACTAAGTAAAGTGTGAGAAGTGCTATAATGAAGGCATGTGCTAGACTGTTAGGATCACTAGTAACTGGTTCTGCTGTGTTGGAACTTTAGGGAATATTAAACTCTCTGGCAAATATCTGAAGTGTTTATATTATGTAGTACTAGCTGAGGATCGTACATTTTGGCTATCTGGTAACTAAGCAGAAAAACTGGCTATTGTGAAAATTAATAACATGACTTGAATCTTTAGACAGGAAAAAAAAACTTATTTGTAGGATACATGAGGGTTATATGAGTGCTAATGGGCAGAGCTAATTTTTTCTCAAAAAAGGGAATATAAAATTCTTTTTGAGAAAAATTTCAGAACAAACAGGCATTCTTAAAACGGTTTTACATAGTTGCTGTTTAACATTTAATATTCAGGAAATCTCTATCCTTATGAGCTCTCCAGAAGGAAAGCACTATTAAGTGAACCTCTGGTTACTTAATCAGCTGTATTTTTGTGAGGTAATTGCCTATGATGTATTTGTATTCTAGATAGTGTCTACTCAAATTATAATTTTAATTTTAGCATAGTTAATTCTAATTTACTCTTTAAAACATCATTAACTAGTGGATTTCTTTGTTTTTTAAACTACTTATTTGTCAAAGTGTGTCATCAATCAGAAGGAAGTTCTTAATTTAATCTGTAGTACACAGGCATAGTTCTTTTTAAAAAGTTGATCAACTTAATATAAATGAGAAGGGGGACTGGGATTTCATCCTGTTGAAATTTTATTTTAAAATACATTTCAAATGTATTGTTTACTATGACAGTAGTTTCCTGGCTAGAATGTTATACATTATAACATCATTCATCTTGATTCTTATATATCTCCTGCATATGAGGTCAAGAGAGATGATAATGAAACTATGTTTAGTGATATTTGGTATAGCAGTTGTTTTAAACTAGCTAGTTCCTTATTCAGTTTTAGATTGAGGTACCTAAAACTAACCTGTATCAAAAAGTTAGTATCAAAACTAAAGAGATTCTCAGCAGAGTGATATATATGACAGTCAGTAGAGATTACATGGTTATTTTACTCAATGATTAGACGTTCTTATTCCTGGTACTATTGCTTCTTAACAAATCACCTTAAAACTTTATGACTTGAAACAACAGTCATCATTTTATGATCTCTCACAGGTTCTGTGGGTAAAACATTTGGTAAGGGCTCTGCTGGGTCCTTACGGCTTGAGGTTTTCCATGAAGTTTCACCCAGAGAGTGAGATATGGATCTGGAACAGAAGGAGCTGAAGCAGCTTGGTGCTGGATCTCCATGTAATCTTCAGGGCTCCTTCTTCATGCAATCTCGGGCCTCTCCATATGAATTCTACATGTGCCCTAGTTTGGCTTCCTCACAGAATGGTGGTCTCTGAATTGTCAGTCACTTATGCAGTAGCCGAAGCTTTCAGTGGGGAGCATTTTATGGGCAAGGCAGAAGCTGCATGGTCTTTTATGATCTGTCTTTGGGATATGTCAAATAGCGTCACTCTCACTGTGCACTGATGGTTAACCAGTTACAACATACCCAGTTTCAAGAGGAAAGGGCGCAGAAACTCTGCCTTTCAGTAGGAAAAATACCAGAGAATCTGGGGGCCATAATTTTTAAAACACCACAATTGTAGACCAAGATTATTAAGGGAAGTTTGTGGAATGGATTAGAGTATAATGCTTAACATAGGTTAATTCTTTGGAAATTGAGAGAGACTCAGGCTTAGAATCTTCCCAAATATAGATGTATTTAGAGAATAAAGGGATTTCAGCAGCAGTCACTGGCAGTCTTGTTTTCTCCTTTATCCTCTCAGTTGAACTCTTATTTAGAGCAGTGAAGTAGGTTAATGTGTTTCTTTATGTTCTTTTTAGAAACCAGAGTTTTTACCAAAAACTTCTGTTTAGTTAGTCTTTGCCAAAATTTACTTATAAGTACTAGCAGTTGACTACAAATCTTGTACATTGTTCTGGGACATGTATGTAAGTCTAAAAGCATTTGATAGATTAATGTCTTTGGCTTTCTTTGCTCAGATATTGGCTTTATGGCAAAAGCTACTGCGAGTCCAAACACTGATAAAGTTTTAAAAGAAAGGTAGGGCACCTCAGCCTTTCAATGTGATGCAGATTCTTGTCAGCAATTAGATACTTGAACACATACAGGATTCCTAGTCTTTACTTGTGTTGTAATCTGTATTTAAAATGGTAGCATGTAAAAAACTAAGAAGACTGAGTTCAGAAGTTAATCAATTAATGGTCACGATATAATTTCTATTTGTCAATTAGACCTCAATAAAGCCGAGAAAAATGAAATTAGAATACAAACCTTAGCAAGTTAAAACAATAAAAATAGGAATGGAAATCTGATTATAGTTTTTCCCAACAGATAGGGAAAATATATATCTGATTCATGTTAGACAGGGTAGGTTGACTGCTGTGATAATCAATCCCCAAATCTCAGTGGTTTACTGCAGTGCAAGATTATTCCTTCTATATACATTCTAAGCAGGTGTTTTTGAGAAGCTTTACAAGTGCTGCTTCAGGAATCCTGACTTTTTTCTTGCAGTTGCTTCACAATTCCCTAAATTCTTGGAATTCTCTGCTGGATTTTCTGCATCTAGCTGAAAGACAGGTAGAGATAAGATCTGCAGAATCATGTGGGAGTGTTTAATGGGCCAGGACTGGAAGTGGTATGCTTCCAGTCCTGGCCTTTGTCTGTTGGCCAGAACCCAGTCACATGCCTTCTCCAAGTGCAAGGGAAGCTGGCAAATGGGCTTGGAGGGAAGGGAGAGAGATCTTCTGATAGGGAGGCAGGCAGTCTTTGCCACAAAATTTTCACTTTTTTCAACGAAGTTATGTTCTAGTGAATTAAAATATTCCCCAAAACATAATTACTGTTACATTCTTTTGTATTCATATAATAGTGCACAGTATTTTAATGGTACCTGGGAGTTCACATTGAATAACAGAATTAATATGTATATTTTATCTTCTGTAGTCTGTAGCCAGTTAACAAGTAGAGTCTTTGTGTTTATTTGAAAAAGGGATATGGCATGAAATACAGCCTGAAGGGCTAAGCGAACATAGAGTGTAATCCATAAGACAAAAAACATTCAGATAATGGCAAGGATTTCATCAGGACAAGATGGAATTGTTTATTAAACAGTGGGTTATTCTAAATAGTGATATTAACAATCATAGTAACTTTACAGCTCAAAGAATCATTTAGGGAATATTTTTTAAAAGGTTTACTTGAACTCAAGTACTATTTACATTGGCAACCCATCTTTGACAGTTATTTGTTCTGAAGCTTTGACTTAGTGTTACTCAGAACCGAATCAAATTGGGTTGTATTGGAGGTGATACCAGTAAAATAAAGAAGTACATTTTCAACTCAAAAGTTGCCAATTATACTTTATATACTACTGATAATAATTTAAAAGATGCATTCAAATGAGGATCAATTAAAAAGCAAGATAGTGTTGTAGCTTAATTCAGCTGCTTAGGTTGTGTTGAAGTTATATAGTTTTTATAGTTACTTGACTGTAGAAGGGGGCATAACAACACATATTGACATTCATGGCTAAAAAGGAAAAAATCAAACTGAAGCAACTGAGATAAGGACGAGATTGCTTACAGAAATGTTAAGAATGAGAATGCCTAAGTGAATAGTTGTTGCTCTAGAATATGTAGAAATCTAAGAAAAAATAAACCTTTTATGATTATCAAAAAAGAGAATTGCTTAGTTTCTGATGTCAATAAGAAAAGAAGCAGTAATCATTTTCGTTAATAAAAATATCTTAGTCATAAAATATTAGCTCCGTACTTCCAGTGCTCAACAAAGTGACATCAAAGGTATTATGGAGATGTCCTGAAGGTCGCTATACCAGTGCTCTGTATAGTGAAGACATGTTCAGAAATTAGTTTTGGCCTCTAGTGGACAATAAATTTACCTCAGTTCAATAGTAGTCAACTCACAGACAAAGGAAAGTGAAAGCTAAATGAGATAAAGTGCAATGAAGCCCTAGGAATTAGAGGAACTCATCCCTAGGCATTTCCACACCACCCTCTTGTCCATTCTTCCGCTGATTATCTTTGTGCATCGTGGAAGTCCCTGACTAAACTCAACTGACTTCGCTGCATGCTAAATACATAAAAGAAGTTGACACTTCAGACAAGCAAACTGTCCTTCCTATACTCACTACTATTTTTTCTTTTGCTTTTCTTCATTTGTAGAAGGACAAGGTAGCATAAACAGGGAGTGCTGATTAAAAGATAGGTGGATACTTGGAAATAGACCTTCAGTTAGCCTTAAACAAATTCCTAACTGCTGCCTTTATCCATGGGGTGTGGTAGGAGCAATGGAATGTCTAAGTGAAACTACACTATGTCTACTAAAATTCTAGTTTCAGACCCTGGACAAAATTTGTTAGAAACATCCAAAAGAATGTGCCCCTAAACTTCAAATGTTTCCTATGCATGTCTTTCCCATGTCATTTCCTACTTGATTTTACTACTAAACAGGATTTCTGTTATTATTTAGCTAAAGCAGTATCTTCTTATTGGAAAACCCATTGTGGAACATACTGAATGCCTGACTTGTATGTTACTAGTTCTTTTTAAAAGTGGTAACATTATCTATGTATGTTCTTTAGAACATAATTCTTTAGAGGTATGTTCTAAAGAACAGAATTCAGCTTTCTATATTTTTGAACTTTTGTAAATTGAATTATAGCATAAATATTCTTTAGTAACTTCCAGTGCTTTGCTCAATGTTGTATCTGTTAAGACATGTATCTCTTAAGATCCAGTCATATTATTTAATGAAGCTGTAATTTATCCTGCATTCATTGTTGAATGACACTATTTTGTGTGTGTGTTGTTTTTGTTTTTAGTTCCTAAATATTCATAGTTTGCCAGCATTTTACCTGCAGCTCAATTCTGTTCTTCTTATACACACATTATTTTTGGTATCTCCGAGTTACTGTAAAAGAGAATATATAATAGGTATTAAGGGCAGCGTTTTTTAAACTGCTTTATAGGTTAGGTTCAGAAAAGCCCCTGGAAGGCAGAAAATTAGTAGAACTTGTTCTTCACAGTACCATGCATGCTTGCTCTTTCACAAGCACGCATGATACTGTGAGGATAGAGATGGTAAAGTTTCCAGAGTGGCATCCTTGAGTTTAGGATCATCGGGATTTCATCTGTAATATCCAAGGTGACCTTTGTTGCCTGATACAGAGTCATAGAGAGATCTTTATGTTTAAACTCCTGCTGACCTGAGTTCTGATTATCATTAATGACTAGTTGGGTTGTCTCTGAACTTCATGGCCTTTTCATTTTCCATAAATCTGTGATACAATAAAAAAAAAATACAACTTACCTTCAGCGTCTTTCAAAAAAAAAAAAATCTGTGCCATCTCAAATGAATTTTGCCATATGCCACAAAGTAATAATTAATTTAGCCTTTTACACTTTAAATTCTATTATTATTTCTCTAATCCTCTCATTTTTTAATTTTTACTATATATTAAAATTTATAATTGCATATATTTATGGGTTACAAATTGATGTTATACTTTTTTAATACAATGTCATTTAAAAAATCTTGTTCTAGTGTTTATTTTACTTTTCTATCTTCTTTTTTTTTTCTTCCCTAAATAGGACTGAATAATGAAAGCAGAGCGGCTTTTAGGGCCCAGATGTTAGGTAACATGAGATCTCATATTTCCTGTAGTCTCCCATGTTTTAAATCCAGCATCTCGTAGTTCTGTGCCACTCACTCAAGCAATGTCTTACTTCTTTCTGCTCACTGTCTCTTGTTTGTTTTTTTTGGCAGCAACTTGAGCTGCATTGCTCATGTACTGCAGAGATTTTAGCCAGTGTGTGCAAACCTACCAATTAGAATCTATAAAACAAGTCATTGAACAATTTTTCAGTGTGGCGTTAAATTAGAGCTTGTTTTGTGTTTTCTGCTTTTTTTCTTTTTCTTTCTTTTTTTTTTTGAAACAGAGTCTTGTTCTGTCTCTAGACTGGAGTGCAGTGGTCCGACCTCAGCTCACTACAACCTCCATCTCCCCAGTTCAAGCAATTCCCCTGCCTCAGCCTCCCGAGTAGCTGGAACTATAGGACTCTGCCACCACGCCCAGCTAATTTTTTGTATTTTGGTAGACGGGGTTTCACCATGTTGGCCAGGATAGTCTTGATCTCCTGACCTTGTGATTCACCTGCCTCGGCTTCCCGAAATGCTGGGATTACAGGCCTGAGCCACCACGCCTGCCCATCTGCAGTTTTGTTGTTGTTGTTATCATCTACACTATTAGACTGAAAAATTTACATTGCTGCATAACCTGTTTTGGTAATTACTGTGATTTTATTTGACAATCCGTGTTTAAAATGAACATCTCTGGAAAATTATTTTATATCTAATTTTCTTTTAGATTATATCTGAAAAGTATTAGAGAATCTTTCAAAATAGAAGCCTTGTTTTGCATATCTTTTTATAAGGTTAAAAAAAGTGTGTCCCATTAGAAGTTTAATGATGTATGAGTAATATTTATATCAGTTTAATTGATTTCTTAAATTTACATTTGTACAGTTTTTTTTTAAAACAGAAATATCAACACCAGTAGAAGTCTAAAATTAAATTGAATTATTTTTCACAATCTTGTTTCTCTGAAATCTTTAAAATTTTCCTTTCCTGGTCTTTTTAAATATACACAAAATTTTAAACCTATTTTAAAACCACCACTTGCTTTTCTTAAATCATTATTTTTCACATTTTTTTTTTACTGTGTATTATACTGTAAGCTGTGTCATTACATAACTTTAATGTTGTGATTTGTGATATATATTGAGTAGATTTAACCTAATTGCACCTATTCCTACATTGTTACATTGCTGGATATTTAGTTTAGTTTTGTTTTTTTAATAGTGACAGGGTCTTTCTCTGTCACGTAGGCCAGTGCGCATTGGCACAATCATAGCTCAGTGGGCTCAAGCAATCTTCCAGCCTCAGTCACCAAGTAACTGGGACCACAGATGGATACTACCATACCCACCTATTTTATTTGTATTTGTATTTGTATGTTTTGTGGAGACGGTCTCACTGTGTTGCTTTATAGTTTAGCTTTTATAAGAAAATAAAATTTAAATGTAGACATATAGTACTTCTATTCTTTTATATTATTTCAGTATTATGTTTAATAAGCATAAAGTGACATCTTAATTTTAATTTGGTTATTTGGGGATACAGAAATTTTATATAGGTATTTACCATTTCTATATCAATTACCTATTCATATGTTTTGGTGTTAATCTATTTTGCACTCTTTCTTGTTTTAACTGATTATAATATTTTTTGACTAGCACTATTAACTCTTTTTTGTCCTACTTTATGGACTGTTTTCTGAATGATTTTTTTCACTTTAGTTATTAATTGTGGTACTAGTTTAACATTTTTATAGAGGTAATGTTTTGTTTCATTCATTTTACTGCTCAAAACTTAGAGAAATCATTATCAGACCAGAAACCTAATGATAATTCATATTACTTTAGGGGAATATTCCTAGGATTTAAAAAATAACCCAATTTATTTTAATCTGATGAGGATTTTATAACTAACTAAATTGATTAGGATTATAAAATCCTCTAATTAGGATTTTATATCACTAAGTGATACCCTAAGCTCTTTCTTTTCACCCAAAGTTTGCTTCACTCTGTCATTCCCCTCCCCAAAGAAAAACATTAATCTATGATGTAGAAAATACTTTAGGTCTTGAATTTGGTGGATACCTTTCCTCTATTAAAGAAACTTAACAGCTAATTCTTTAGGAAACAATAAAGGCTTTGTTTTTATTTGTGATTTAATATTGCCTAGATATATATGTTGTTGTTGGATTTAGTGTGTCAGTTTTATTTGGAACCTAAATAATCACTTCCATGTCCTCTACCAGCTCTTTTGTTGGTCCTAAGGAAGAGTCCTTTACTTAGAGCAGCTTTGAGGATTGGTTCTGATCTATTTCTATTTTCTTCTTCAGTAACTTTTAGCTTTTACAATATCTATCTTTTACATGTACCTGCTTTTCATTCTTTTCTTCATTTATTTTTTTCATGTGCTGATTAAGAATGAGTTTGCTTTTTATTACAAGCTTTCTGAGGGCCTATATATATATATACATGTATATATATATATATACATATATATATATATTTTTTTTTTTTCTGAATGGTTTTCCTTTTCTCACTGTATACTTGGCAGTGTCGGTATCAGGATATGAGATGTTTTGAGAGAGACTAAAATAAAATATAAATGTAGATATTTTAAAACTTTGAAACAGACACAAGAAAAGGGAAACAGACCTCTTCAGAATGTCAGACACAAGAGACTCCTGGGACTGGTTTTCTTTTTTAAGTCCCTGTATACGGTTCTATCAGTGTTAAAGTGACTCACATTTATACATTGAAAATATCTTAATTTCTCTCTGTTCTTGAAGGATAGTGGGTACGCAATTATAAGTTAATACATATTTTGTCATAGTAACTTGAAGATACTCAATCAAAGATGTATGGCTTTTATTGTTGCTATTGGTAATTATGTTGTCCATCTAATTGTTCTTTTCTGTTAGTATGCATTATGCTTCTTTCCTCTGGGAATTCGAATCTTTGTTGTTTCTTAGGCCTAAAAACCTTTCTTCCTTTATTTTTTGCTATATTGTTTATTCTCCAGTAGTCTTAGTTTTTTGTTTTTCTTTTTTTGAACTCTATTTAAAGATATTACACCTTCTTATTCTATTCTCTATGTCTCTTAACCTCTACTCATATATTGCATGCACATGCTTTCTCTTTCCTGTATTATGGATGATTTCTCTATGTTCATTTTCCAGTTTATTTCCTTTCTCTTTACTTGTAATTAATTTGTTTATTATTTTATTCACTGAATTTTAAACTTTAATGTTTATATTTCTTATTTTGGTATTTTTATTTTTATCAAAGACTTCTTGTCATTCCTTATAGTTATTCTGTATTCCATATCAGATAAGTCTAATTAATGTCTGAAGTCTTTAAAGGTCCATTTTTTTATTTTTTATTATTATTTAACAAATTTCCTTGGTCAACTTTCATTATTAACCAATATTTGATTTTATTCTATAAGAATTCTGAAACCTGGATTGAGAGTGTTTTCCTCAAGAGTGGTTTTGTATTTGCATCTTGCAGTTGCCAGAAAAAAAAAAATTAGCTTCATCTCTCAGCATGAGGTTTCCTTGTTGCAGACCCAATGCAGACATGGCTGGATTTGCAGATTGTTATAGGTGACTGTTAATAGTGCTACTTATGGGTATGATTATTATTATTATTAATTATTGGGAGTTATTTGTGCTGGCACATTAGATCTTTACCAGGCCACATTTCACTGAGACTATAGTCCTTTAGGCTTAATCTTAGAAATGTTAGTCGCTCTCCTACTTAATAAAGGCCAAAGTCTTAGTTGAAACTTTTGTGCTGGTGGTGCTCTTTGCCAGCAGGGCAACCCCAGCTTATTCATTTTCTGAAAGTTTATTGTCTGATGTCTTGTTATATCTCTTCACATTTTTCTTTTTCTTTTGACCATTGAGGACCTGTTTCTTAAGAATTCTGCAAGACATTAAAATGTACTGATTTATCTGATGTTAAGACATACTATCAGAAATTCTGGAAATACGGCAAAGATTGGTTGATTGTCCTGTCAGTGACATACTGGGGCTTCATCTAACAGGACAACCTAATTTATTATTTAAGTTTTTAGGGGAATATACTTTGGCAGGGTCCTGACTCTGAAGTTTCATATTATTCTGTAGATCCCTCTATAATATAGATGTAAATGATTCTTATACAGTAGAAAAGAAGTCCTGAGTTATGGTAAACGTTTATCATGTAAGATGTTAAGTAGTTTTGTATCTAACATAATGGTCTAATTGCATTTTTTTTCGAATTCTATATTCAGTTCCTCAAATGTTCTTTTACCCTCATTGATGCTATAAATATATCATTGACGTGTCAATTCTAAATTTGTGTGAGAGTAAATATTTTTAACTTTTTGAAAAGTATCCTTTCAGATCATGATAAGCTGGATTGCATTTTGATAGCTTTTTAAAGTATCTTGCACAACATAAGCAGAAGTAATTACTGAAGCAAAAATAATACTATTTTATTTTTTATTGAATTCTAAGTGATAGTAGGGACTAGGTGAGTCATCGGAACATAGATTACATTCAATATTCAATATTTATAGAATGAATGAATACATAACTAATTTCATCTATTATAGCTTTAATTTTGTTTTGTCCTATTCTTTAGAATTATGATATTTTCATGAATAACTTCTTCTCTTATAGAGAATTTTAACACATCTAATTATTTTAAACATCATTTTATGTAAATAATTGTAGCAGAAACTTTTACTCTAAACTATGTATTTTTTATGTTATATATAAGAGAAACTTTTTTTGTTATATTTTAAGTTCTGGGGTACATGTGCAGATCATGCAGGATTGTTACACAGATATACTCATGCCACGATGGTTTGCTGCATCCATCCTCCCGTCATCTACATTAGGTATTTCTCCTAATGTTATCCCTTCCCCATCCCCCCACTCCCTGTTATCCCTCCCCTAGCCCCCCACTTCCCAATGGCTCCCGTGTGTGTATTCCCCTCCCTGTGTCCAGTGTCATGTATTCTCATTGTTCGATACTCACTTATCAGTGAGAGCATGCAGTGTTTGGTTTTTTGTTCTTGTGTCAGTATGCTGAGAATTATAGTTTCTGGCTTCATCTGTGTCCCTCCAAAGGGCATGAACTCATCCTTTTTTATGGCTGCATAGTATTCCATGGTCTATATGCGCCACATTTTCTTTTCCAGTCTATCACCGATGGACATTCTTAGTTGGTTTAACTTTATTTCCTTCATTAGTAGAACTATATGAACAGATATCATAGAAAAGAATTGTTCCTCACTCTAACATGCATCCATAGACAGTCCTTTCATACAACCAATCTCTGCCACTTGTTCACTTGTTCAGTGATAATTTGTACCTTTGATCTCAACCTTTTTGTTTAAATTTTATTTTACAGAATTCAGTTGTGAGCTTGTGGCACTCATCTTTTTTATTTTCTTGTAATTTGATGTATCTGATGTTAGCAATGTATATACATCTCTAAACAAATGTAAATGACTCAAGAATAAAACTAGATTTTATAAAATCAGAAGGCATATGGTTTCTACAGCCTCCACATTCTTTTGACCTCATAAAATATCATGCTCTTATTTATTTTTGACTTCTGTTCAAATGTCATACACTCCTCAATGATAAGGAAGAAAAATTTTTTTTATTAAGTGATTGCCTTTGAGAAGTTGGTCATTAAGTAGGTGTAATTCGCTCTACATACTGCAGATGGCTCTTAATAAAGGTTGTTAGGAAGGGCCCCAGAGCTCTCCAGATTCTCAAACAGAATCACGTTGGTGTGAACAAGTCATTTCCCAAATTACAAAGTCTAACAGAAATCACTGCCTGCCCCTCATCTCCAAGCTCCACAGGAGACATTTTCTTACAAAATACAAGGACTTTTATGAAGGTGCCCATTGGTCCCTTCTTGAGGCTTTTGGATTCTTCTGGATATTAATTATCTTTAGCTTAAATCTGGATAAGTGCTTAGCAAGTAGCAAATATTTTAAGTATCTATAATTTTGATTCTTGTTTTAATAGGTTACAGGAATTTAAATAGACAAAACATATATGTCTCTATTGCAATTTACTTATTTGGGATTCATCATTATAGCTTAGAGAGTTTGTTTGAATCATCTTGATGTGGTACTCACAGTATCTGTCTCTCCTGCTGTTGCATAATCTAAAATTTAATTTTTAAGCTTTTGTTCAAATTATTTAAAAAACATTATAGTAGGGTTAAGTGTTGTGGTATGCTGTTAGAGGAGTGTCTTCAGTTACAATCTGTAATCTGTGCATGCAGTTTATTCATCCACCCTGAAACTCATGTGGGAGAAAGAGCCTCATATATTGGCCACTGGTTTGGAACATAAATTCTCTGCTATGGAACACTACCTCATCTTTATAAGAGGAAGTCTCCCAGTTGGAACTATAAGTACTGAGAGATCAAACAACATTCACTTCTGCTTTTAATTTTAACTTGATACCAGTTTTGTTTATACTGTGGCTACTTGATGGAATATTGTTGTGCATTTTTGACTTTATGTAATGCCTTATTCAAATGAGTAGCTCTGGGTATACGCTTAGTTGGTATCCCACTATCAGGCAGGCATTCAATTTATGGCAGGGCTAAATAACATATGTAAATTTTTATTTTCTATAGAGAATAATTTTGCTTGACAAGAAAGATATGACTTTGTTCTAAACCCAGGGTCCCTCCTTTGTGATTTTCTGATTAGAATAGGCTACAGACTCTATTTGATACTGGGACCTACTCCAGGCACATTGGATGTTACTGATCATGAGATCCAAAGGACAGAGCTTTTTGTTTCCCAACTTAGACCAGCTGGAGATCTTTATATACTACTCTGGCTTCTTCTCAAAATGTACAGCCTTATGATTTACTTGAAATATGCTTCCAAGTAGTAAACCAAATGGTAATATGTTGTCTCTAGTATTCACAAAGGCTTATCAAGCATTGTATCTTTTTTCTTAGTGATAGTAAATACATACTAAAGCAACTTATTTTTCACTTTAGAAGGAGTATTCCAACATGCATTAGACCCATAAACTTCTGAAGAATTCTAGGGCTCTACCTAGCAAATGTTAAGGGCAGTGTTGATCCTTCCAGGAAAGTTACTTCTGGAACAACAGCACTGTGTAATTGGAAACACTACCTAATTAACTTTACAATAATTCATGGCTCTTCTCCAAGTTCCTCCTATCTCCTGCACAGTTAATATAGAAAAATTAATTGGGAAAGAAAGAATTTCTACCCATTCATATTTCAAGACTAATGTGGCACTGAGCTTTGTCAGTCCTACAGGTAAACATTTAGGTTAAAATACCTTTGGGAATTCTAAATTTATAGGAGTAACTCCCTAAACCACTGGGCAACCAAGGTAGCTGCTACTTCTGTTATAAACTGAGTAATTAGGTAGCTCTGAACCAGCTGTGGGATGAGGCAAACTCTGACACCTCAGCTGCTATCTATACCAACAAAATTCATGCCCTGTACCTACTTCTTTTCCTTGGTAATGCATTTCTAAATCAATGTCTCAAATGAGTACTTTTGATTGACAGAACTCACATTTAAAATCCTAACTGCAGAGGAATCTGAGAAGAATTACTTCTAGTTCTCCAGCTTCTGAAATACAGGAAGATGTGATAGAAAAAGACTATGATGTGTGTTGAGTGTGTCCTCCCATGGTTTGGACCACAGTAGCTTCACATATAATACTGTTGTCAGTCTCGATTTCCATGTCAGACTTTCAAAAACATCCACTGTATTTATAAAAGGGCAAGTCTCAATTAAAATGTAAGGAAGAATAGAGATTATTTTAATAATATTAATATAATTTTAAACCACATTAATGGTTTTATGGTCTTTGGACTTCAGTCATGTTGGGAAGAAAGTTTTAGCTATACTACAGAAGAGCTGAAATTCTCAGAAGAGCTGAAATTCTACAGAAGAGATGAAATTCTCTTCTCAGCCTTGTTCTCCAATAGGATTATATTAAATCTAAAAAATATATTTTATTTATAGTATTTAACTTTTCAGGGCGAACTAAGTTCATGTTATATAGTCATGAATGCTTTTGTACTGTCATCCTAAATTATAACATTTCATTTGTTGAGCACTTACTAGGTGCCTGTCACTATGGAAAGCATTTTTACTATCTAACTTAGTAGACATTTTTCTTTAACTCTATAATCCAGGGGTCCCCAGACACCAGGCCACACAGCAGAAAGTGAGCAACAGGGGAGCTAGTACTACTTCCTGAGCTTTGCCTCCTGTCAGATCAGTTGTGGCGTTAGACTCTCATGGAAGTGCAAACTCTATTGTGAATGGTGCATCTGAGGGATCTAGGTTGCACACTGCTTATGAGAATCTTATGCCTGATGATCTGAGGTAGAACAGTTTCATCTCAAAATGATCCATCCTGACCCCCTTTCATGGAAAAATTTTTTTCCACAAAACTGGTCCCTGGTGCCAAAAAGGTTAAGGAGTGCTGCATTATTATGCATTCACTTTCGTATTGTCATTGGTTAACGTTCAAAATTAATGTGTATTGTTAAAATATCAATTTGAGAGTTATCTACCTGTAAGTGTTCATCCTGAAGGACACAGATGTGACATTTCCTAGTTTCACATGCATTATTTATTTCTAATTGAAAGTAATGTCTCCTCAATATGATTTTTAAGCTTGTAAAAAGCAATGACGAAGTATATGACTGTTTCTGCATTTTGACATCCTCCTTAGAGCCTCCTTTCTCCCAGCTACTTAAAGAAAGAATAGATTTAATAAAACTCCAGCTATGATTTATATACACCTTAATATGATTAATAATCAAATGGCCTTTCTCCTAATAACTATGGAATGTGGTTTATTAAACACTGTTCTTTTAAATTTATTAAATGGTAAGTAATTTTGTTGCCTTTATGAAAATTCAGTGTCATCCACATTTTTCTCATCACTTTGAAGCTCCTTTCTTTTGACTTGTGGCAAATAGTGAAGTTCCTTCCACTTGTCTCTCTCCAGTGTGGAGGTGGGACTCATCGAGGACCAACAGCTCTTCCCAAAGACATCTTCAGCCTTCTCCTCTCATCCTTTTGTTTGTGCCTGTCTGTCTGTCTATCTAAAAGCTAAGAGCTTAAGTATCTTGGTTTATCATCTCCTTTATTCATTCTTTATATAGACTATTACCTAAACTATTATCTTTTGCCACTTCAACTAAAACTTCCATTTTGGTCCCCTTTTCACGTTTCAAAATATTAACTGCTATAGAAAATCTTAGGGTCTATAATATTATAATTTGTGTATTTTATGATTTTGTTTGAGACTGACCTATATTTTATGTATATTGTTTGAGAATTACGATGATACTTTTTATACTCCTCACAGCATTTAGTTCAGTAGTATGTCTTAGAAAATACATTTTGATTTTACTTGATGGAATATAGAAACTTACTCATTTTTGTCTTTAGTTTCAGGTGCAGCATTATGTCTCTCAAAGTCTAGTAACCCTGGGAAATTGCGGCTTGTTGAGAAAATCTATCATATCTCTGCTTCTATCAGAAGTTAACGGCTTTGCTGAAGATCTGGGAGCGGTCATTCAGGTACACATAACTTTAAACTGTAGCTCTCATTGTAGTTAATGTAAATATAGGTTTTTTTTTCCTTTCCCTTCTTCTTTCATCTCTTCTTGCCAGGCTGATATTTTAGTTACTACTTTATGTTTAATATATTTGTGTAATATTGCTGCCTACCAAAATTACAGAAAGATACTTTCAGAAAGCATTTTGAAAGTAAAACCACTTTATAATCCTTACTTGCATGTATGTGCCAAAGATGCCATTGGTGACTGCAAAAGAGTGCTTAGATTAACAAGTTTAAATCCCTCCAGGCAGGCAGCATGTTTCTAAAGCAAAGTGAGAGAAAAGTGAACTAGAGAGGATTCTGAATGGAGAGTAGTCCCTAACCAGTATTTCCTGTTCCTCATTGCTAAAGAAAATCATCCGGCTAATTTTTAAATACCTGCTGCCAAGTCATATGCCAATCCTATTACATAGGGTTCTCTGAATTTGGAATTCTGGTATTGGTGTTGTTAGAGACCTTCAGGTGATTTCAATATGCAGCCAAGCTTGAAGACCACTGCTCTAAGCCCTTTTATCTGTGCAAAGTCTTCTATATCACTGGTGACAAATGTGTAGAAGCAACATAAGTCATTCCCATATTTTAATGTTGACATTGGTTTATTACATGATAGCTACTTTAATATTCTTTTCATTTCTGTAGTCAAAAAGCACAATTAAAGGAAATTAGAGATAGGTAGAAATGTCTTGGTAAAGAGAAAGAACTTTAATAAAAAATTGGATATGTATATAATTTAAATGGCTTTTAACAAAGTACTGACATGACGTAGTCTAAAATTATTATACAGTCTAATTGAATTTGATGTCTGACATGGTGTATCATCTAGTCAGCAAATTTTCAACTGACTACTGAATGATAAACTCTCTTAAGAGCTCTGTTAGATTCTTTTTAAAGTTATTTTCACTGATGTCAAGGAGAAAAAAGTAAGCTATATTGAGTAATTGAAAAAGAGGAAAGTGTTAAACTGTGTAGTGCTTTTTGTAGGAGTTCTAAGATTAAGGAACTGACTATAGTAGGTTGCAAGAAAGAATTTATGGAAAAGGAAGTACTTGAAAAATGCATTTGAACTGAATAAAGAGAGGATAACTGAATGCAGAGGCATTAGGATGTTATTTAACAAGAGATGCCAAAGATTTTGAGGAAACAAGGTGAAGTCTTAGCATTTAATAATAGGAAGCAATGTGGAAAGTGAGTTTGATTGAATTAGATTGTTTGTTTGGAGGATATCAGTAAATGCAGAGAAAATTATGTATATATTCTTTTTTAATTTTCACAATAGCTCCGTGAAGCAGTTATAATTTTCACCTACTTTATGGATAAGAATACAAAATGTTAGAGTGGTGAAGTAGCTTGACTAAGACTGCAGAAAGAGTATATGCTAAAGCTATCTATAATTCAAACCCAGATATTCTGACAGTTAAGATACTTTAAAATAAAAAGAAAAATAGTCATACAACAACAATAACTAGTGTTTGCCAGGTTTATATTGTTTAATTCTGCTTGCTTGTATTTTGCTAAAGAGTTGTGGCATTGGTGAAAGGAGAATATCTTTAATAATTGGTGCCAGGATAACTAGATATCCATATGCAAAAGAACAAAACTATATCTTCATTTTTTTTTACCATATATACACAAATCAACTTAAAATAGATCAAAGTCTTAAATGTAGTATCTGAAACTTTGCAACTACTAGAAGAAAGCATTTGGGAAATGCTATAGGACATTGGCCTGGACAAAGAATTTTGTTTAAGACCTTAAAAGCACAAGCAGTAAAAGCAAAAATAGACAAATGAGAATATATCAAGTTAAAGCACTTCTGCATAATAAAGGAAACAGTTAACAAAGTGAAGAGACAACCCACAAAACGGAATAAAATATTTGCAAACCAGCTATCTGACAAAGGATTATCAGAATATATAAAGAACTCAACATATGAATGGGTAGCAGGCATATGAAAAAAAAAAAAAAACAGTACTAATAATCAGGGAAATGCAAATGAAAACCACAATGAGATATCTCACTACAACTAGAATTAAAAAGACAACAAGTAGCAAATGTTAGTAAGGACTTGGAGAAAGGAGAATGCTTGTAGACTGTTGGTGGGAATGTAAAGTAGCATAGCCATTATGGAAAACAGTGTGGACATTCCTCAGAAATCTAGAAATAGAACTACTAAATGATCCAAGAATCCTACTACTGGCTATATATACAAAAGAAAGAGATACTGGCACTCACATGCTCACTGTAGCCAAGGTATGAAATCAACCTAAGTGTCCCATCAATGAATGAATAAAGGGAATGTGGTATATGTATAGAATAGAATATTTTTATGCCATAAAAAAGAATGAAATCCCATCATTTGCAGCAGCAATTATGTTAGGTGAAATAGGCCAGGCATAGAAAAACAAATATTGTATGTTCTCACTCATATGTGGTGGGAGCTAACGACACGGATCATATTGAGGTGGAGAGTAGAATGGTGGTTACCAGAGGCAGGGAACAGAAGAGAAGTTGGTTAATGAGTATGAAAATATGGTTAGATAAAAGAAATAAGTTCTAGTATTCAATAGCACAGTTAATGAATTTTAGACATAGCTAATTATAACTAAATATAATTATAGAAATTTTAATTAATAACTTTTTAAATATTTTTAAATAGCTAGAAGGGAAAAATTGTAATGTTTCCAACATAAAGAAAAGATAAATGTTTGCAGTAATAGATATCCCAATAACCTTGATAATTACACATTGTATACATGTATGAAAATATCCCATGTACCTCCAAAATACGTATAACTCTGACATATCAATTAAAAAATTCATCAAAATGTGCACTTAAATTCTGTGCATTCTATTATGTGTAAACTGTACCTCAACTAAAATATAGTTTTTGAAATCTTAACATATTTTTGAACCTAAAGTAATAATTTTTCTCAGTGTTTTTATACTTAGTGTTTTAGCTCACTTTAAAGACTTACTTTGTCAATATAATGAATGCTAAGATGTTACCAAGAACTGTCTGAAGAATGGTTTTAGTTTTTAATGATATAAACTTTTCTAAATAGTCACTAATTCAAAAAATGATTGTGTGTATATATATATACACATCATATTATACTCTGTATAAGTCTGATTGAATTTCTAAGGTATTTGATGGCAGAAGATAGATTTGTTTAATAAATATTAACGAAGGATTCAATAATTATTATCATAAATATTTACTGAGAAGCCTTATGTGTCAAACACTATTCCAAACATTTCATAGTCCTCCAAATATTTTGCATATATTTTTGTTTACCAATTAATTTTAATTTTAAGTTATGTCATTTAATTCTCTTAACTACACTAGTAATTTGTCTTATTCCCATCTTATGAAAGAGAGCAATTAGGATTAGAGAGTTTAAGTAGCCTGCCTACAGTCTTAGGAAGTACAGCATCAGTTTGTTGAACCCTGGAAGTCTGACTCTAGAATCTGGAAGATGAAGTATGGAATAATTTCTGTTACTGACTAACCATGTCATTATTTCGATTTCACTAACACCATTTTATCTTAGCCTCATGCAACTGGTATGTCTGCTGTCTCACCTACTTTTTAGCAGAGAAAGTAAAGTAGATATTTCTTGGAAATTTAATACGTTTTTTGTATATATTCTACTGTGACCATTGAATCCGATTTTTGAAAGGTGGTTTTGTCTCCTCTTATCCTAGTATCCTTTCTCTAGCTGTGTCTATTTGAATGTAATTTTCTTGGGTCTTGTCGAAATTATTTATGCAATGCTGAGGATAAAAGTTTCCTAGTATCTCGTTAAACGTGTATTTTGGATTTCCCCCTTTGTTGTCTTGTCTTTATCAATAGGTTAACATTAAGATGTATCTGCCATTTTTTTGTAGAGACAGCATTTTCTCATCACAATTATTGTATATTCACCGTCTTATGACATAATCACCATAGTTTTCTATTTATTTTAACAATAACATATTAAAAGTGTCTTCTGCATGATATCATAGACCAGTGACATATTTGATTTTCTAAGGGCCTATATTGTTTATAGTTATTCAAAAATGAGAACAAAAGTCAAGATATTGACTTGAATTATCAGGCTTTATACTGTTGGAACATTGTGTTGGAAAGTTTCATGAGAAGCTGTTTTTCTGAAAAGATTTTTTCCCTCTTTTCAAATAGAAACCAAGTAGCTGCTACCTAACAAGAGCAGTCAGTAAACAGCTACAGAGTATCCGTGGGGTGAATATTTATGTAAAAAACAATAATCATGGTTTTAGTAAGTTTTTAAAATTTTTATATGAAGTTTTTAATAGCTTATATGTTTCTCTAGATACCTAGATGTGATTTTCACAGAATCAGCTTTCTGATCAGCTATTACTAGAATTTTTTGCTACTGAAAGCTGTCTTATCAATACATATTATCTCTCAACATTTAACAAAGTAATGTGTTTTGTTTATTCTAGAAAGGTGACATTGAAAAAGAAGTGTACATGTTCGGTTTACATATATGGATTTTTTTGTATTTATTTTATTTTATTTTCCTTTAAGTTCTGGGATACATGTGCTGAACACGCAGGTTTGTTACATAGGTATACACGTGCCATGGTGGTTTGCTGCACCTATCAGCCTTTCATCTAGGTTTTAAGCCCTCATGCATTAGTAGTTGTTCTAACATTCCCTTTTTCCTCTACCCCCTGACAGATCCCGGTGTGTGATATTACCCTCCCTGTGTCCATATATTCTTGTTGTTCAACTTCCACTTATGCATGAGAACATGTGATGTTTGGTTTTCTGTTCCTGTGTTAGTTTGCTGAGGATAATATTTTCCAGCTTCATCCATGTCCCTGCAAAGATCATGAATTCGTTTGTTTTTATGACTGTGCAGTGTTCCATGGTGTATATATACCACATGTTATTTATCCAATCTGTCATTGATGGGCATTTGCGTAGATGTTTTAAAGAATACCAACTCAGCTCCAACCTGGATGCCATTAAAATAAAACAAAACCAAAAAATAACTTAACTCCACCCCATTCATAAATGATGTGTTTACTTTCCAAGTAAAATCGAATTTGTCTTCAAGGCCCTGGCTGAAGTGGAGCATCCCTGGATCATTTGCTAGGAAGGTAGAATAGAACTTACCAGTTGCCTTGAGGTCAGGTTAAACAGGAAGGTAGCAGAAATAGCATTTTGTGAAGAAACTGAGATCAGTAGAAAGACAGATGGTTTCTGTGGTGTATCACATAAACTCAGGTAGGCATTGAGAGAGAGAATCTCGAAACAAGGCAGACACTAGACAATGGAGAGGTTCAGTGTGGGGGGTCCAGGCCAGGCTCTGACAAAATAGCTGCCAACACTTGTGAACCAACACTCATTACTGGATTGTCAAATTGGATCCCATGAATCATAGCGATCTTATTCAGTATCAGCTTTATTAATAATTTTAAAGATATAGAGAATCAAAGGGCACAGATGAAGCAGAAAGAGATGTGTGACATCCTGTATGGTTCCCTGGGTCCTTGTTTTGCATATAAGACATGTCTTTCAGACTTAGAATACTAACTGAGGTCCCCAAGTGAGATTTTGTAGGGTTTCCCAAACAGAAGGAGATGTAAGTTTTTAACCATATCTTTTATAATCTAGAAAATATTACAGATTATGTAACCATCTTTGAGAAACTATGTCTCATAGATTCTGAGTTTATTTGATATAAGTAATTCTTTACTCAGGAGCTTTCTGCTAAGGACATTAAATAGATAAGGTTTCATTCTACTAGCAACTACCAGAAGATCCATTTTACAAGAAAGTAGGCTGGGTCTTCAGCTTTCTTTTGTTTCTCCTGGGGCCATATGTCCAGTAAGTACCAGCAGCTGCTTCATCTTCCTTCTTCTAACTTGCTATCAAGTTCCTGGGGCCTCAATATGCAAAGAGAATTGTTTACGGAACATTTCTTTCTTTCTGTGGAACCTTTAGAAATAAAATGTTTTTATGAAGATATTTTAATTGTTGACATGGTAAATAAGATTAAGGAATTTCTGTTAAAAGTCTTTAAAATTTATAATAAATCAAAGATTAGTTTTCTCTGATTGCTTTCTAGTTCATTTTATATTTAAATTATATATAATATATACTTTTATGTATAATATGTATGATATAATATAATTATGTATAAATATGTATTATATACTTATAAATTATATATAATATATACATTAATATATGTAATGATATATAAATAATATATAATATGAGATAAACTTTTATATATAATATAAAATAATTTTATCATATAAATTTTATTATATAAATAATATACTTTTATAATATAAATTTATAAGATTTTATAATTATAATTTTATATTATATATAAAATGAACTAGAAACCAATTAGAAATAGAGAAAAGTGGGCTTAAGGATATGAAAAGGTAGTTTAATAGAAGAGAAAAGTCTGGGGGCAGTGGTTCACACCCATAATCCTAGCACTTTGGGAGGGTAAGGCCGGTGGATCACCTGACTTCAGGAGTTCGAGACCAGCCTGACCAACATAGAGAAACCCTGTCTCTACTAAAAATACAAGGTTAGCCAGGTGTATTGGCGCATGCCTGTAATCCCAGCTACTTTGGATGCTGAGCCAGGAGAATTGCTTGAACCTGAGAGGCAGAGGTTGTGGTGAGCCGAGATTGCTCCATTGCACTGCAGCCTGGGCAACAAGAGTGAAACTAAGTCTCAAGGGGAAAAAAAACAGAGTATAAAAACTCCCAAAAAAAAGAAAAAAGGAAAAAATGGGGAGAAACTCAAAAGGCTAATTAACATGAGTGATGCTCAACCTCATGCTACCAGGAAAATGTAAATTACAAAAACAATAAAATGTTTCATACTGATTATATTGACATAATATCTTTTTAAAAATTAACTTGACAGCACTATCAGATGCTATGATTATATGGGGAAATAGAATTTATCAGCTAGCAAAATTAAAAATGCATATCCTGTACAATATAGCAAGTTCAGTGTACCAAGGAGATCTGTACAAGGATGTTCATTTCAGCATGTTTATAATAGCTTAAATTTGGATATAACATAAATTTCTATTTCAAACTATGGCTTGATGTGGTATATGTAAAATGAATATTTTATAATAGTTAAAATGAAGAAATTATTTCTGTGTTAACATTCACATTCATAGACTTTGAAAAAATAATGTTGATCTAAAAGGAAGGGTGAAGTATCAGAGAAGGAGAGATACCCAAATGTACCATTTTTTACAAATTATAAATGGAAGATAATTTTTACAAATTATAAATGCAAACCACATGACCCTTTCACTGTATATATAGTTTTAAAATTTTATTTTAAAAGTACAGAATCTGTAATGTTTTCAATTTATGAATTGCATGTTCTCAAGGTGCATGTTTTTTGCATTGTAAATATTTTTATATAGGAAATAAAACATGTCTTTAGGTGTCAGATATGTATTGATTTAAAATGAAACCTCAATTTTTAAGTGATTTTTCACAGAAATGTTTTTTTCTCCTTAGATGCAGTCATACCTCTATCTAATCAGAATATTTTTGGGTGCAGTAGCCAAGCTATTAAAAATTGAATAATGCTTTTGGAATATTGATAAGCACAGGTGAAATCTGAATTTAGAGTATTATATGCATACTTATATAAATATGTCAGAGACCTAATGTTTACAAAGTAGATTAAAACTCTATATTAAAATAGATTTTTAAATTTGTAAGAAAAGCATATTAACAGGAGAAATCTCAAAGTTTCTGCAGCCTACATCAGGAAGCATTTTTACTCTTCTGTCTGTTTTCCTTGTAAAGTAAAATAAAAGCTAAGCAACTCATTAATAAAAATAGAACATGGAGTTTAACAATTCTGAATCTGGAATGACTTTATACATTTACTTCTCTAAAAGAAACTAATTTTCTATATCAAGGCAAAATGTAGCAACAAAATAAGCATTTTTAATAAGATAAAGAAAAGTAATCATAGCTCAGAGCTTGAAACAGATGACCTATTTCAGTTGAGAGAGAAACCATATTCTTTTCTGAAGTTATGCGTGTCTTGATCATATCTAAGATTTAGGAAGCCTGGCTCAGTCAGCAATCAATCTGTCAGAGAGAATGGAATTAGAATTCGCATCAAATTGTGCTCAAGTAGACAAAATAGAGATGAGGGGCCCTGGGCATGAACTTTTTTTTTATTTAATTTTGTTTTGTTTAACTAGAACTTAAGCGAAATTCTGGATAATGAGCCCTGTTTTATCAGATTTGTGCAGTTTTCTTCCATTCTGGTGTTTGTAATTCGAATAACTATTAGGTATAAATAAAACAAGACTGAACATTCCCCCAAAATACCCTACTGGCATAAAAATTTCCACATAGCTGGATGCCTTTTTGAAACTGCTACTTATTAAGAAAAACTTCCATTTCTGAGCTCAGCTGGCAACAAAGGTAAAAGTTAGCTAGGTTATTTTCCACTTACAGGTGAGAACATTTTAAGAGAATCTCCAAGGATAAACTAAATCAAATGGTACAAGGCATGAACTTTGGAATCAGATGTCTAGTTAAATTGTAGTGTGACCTTTGAAGTAGTCTTGTCAATGAATCAAACCTAAAGGTTCTACAGTGAATTGTAACTTTCAGGGAAAACAAATAGAAGAACATGTTAAATTAATCATGAGGATGCAACTAAAACCTAGTTGGTGCAGGAAAAACAACTCATTTTCCTCAACAAATAAATTACATATTTAAAGGAAAATCAAAATAATAATCATTTTAAGCCTCAATTTATCTCCTCTTAAAATATTGGCAACAGTGCCACCCATCTGATACAGTTTTTGTGGCTCTCATGAGGTAATTCATGTTTGCATTTAGCAAACTTGTCATAAGGGCCCAATTGCTGTTAGCTGAAAGTATTATTATTCAACAATATATAAAGCTTAAAATATAAAACCCCACTAATATTAATACACATTTATAAAAAATATGTTATTAGAGCCATCTTCAGGAACAAGTGTTCAGGTATTATGTTTGACAATAGCTGGTTTTTGAACCATCTTCTGTGGAGAACAGGTCTGGGTAACCACAAAGATTTTTTTTTTTTCTTGTAGTTATGTAACCTTATGATGTCCATTATCCTCTCAACATAAATATTGGACAAATATTTAAGAAATACTTTGGAGAGGTACCAAATTAGTCTGGTTGTAATTTCTGAATTTTGTGTGTGACCATGGCACTAACCATCTGAAGGAGATTGAAAGATTTGTTATGGGAGGCCAGAAAATAAAGATTGTTTGATTTATAATTTTGCCTTAACATAATAAATAACTCTTTAAACTCTTTAAACTCAAAATCTAAAATGTGATTTAGTATACCAGATGAGATATCATATATAAGCCACTACAGTCTATCATTCTTATTGATTAAAACTAAAATAATTTGAAAACAAATATAAAAATCAACTATCTGAGAACTCTGAAATGTAAAAAAGTAGCATATGAGTTGTTAAAGAAGTCAAAACAAAGGGGAAAAAAACCCAACAGAATATGTTTATCATTTTTTCATTTTTTTTAAATGTCCAAGCTTTGATTGAAGAGCAGCCCTAGTCAAGGAACTCTGTTGTACTGAGAGCAGCAAAATCTTTAACAGAAACAACTTTTGGACAATAGGACTGGTAATGGGGACTTTATGGGCTAGAGAGTTTGGAAGGAATCCTTGGGACTTCTGTTTCTCTTTTTGTATTTTTAAAATCTGGTTCCTACAGTGGGTATTGTAATTGTTATGTAATGTGTACGAGTAGCATGAATGGTGAAAACACTGAGAAAAACTCAGTCTCTCTGGCAAGAAAAAGTAGATAAAGAGACTTCTGGGAACAGAAGAGGGCAGAGGTGAATTACGGTGAATCTTCCTACAGAGAATTAAGGATATCCTTCTCCAGCTCTCTGCTTTCTCTGAACAACTGTTTGTACAGGAGAGAGTTGGAGAAGGGCATCCTTAATTCTCTGTAGGAAGGATATAATTTCCAGACTCACTCCTGACATGTGTGAGACAGAATCTAAACAACATAGCAGAGACTTTGGTAACTGAATTATGATGTAAAGCACTGACCCACACAAACTCCCAAGTGGTACACATAATGGGAAAAACCCAAACTTCAGAGAGAAGACACTGAAAACTGACAGTGAAACTACCACTAATAGAAGGCAAGGCAGAATTTGTCCTCTGAACCTAATGATTTTGGTTGTGGGTGTGCCACCTACTTTTGCAAATAAAGTTTTATAGGAATACAGCTTTTCTATAGCTGCTTTTACAATACAAAAAGGAAAATCAATATTCTATAAAAACAAAAAAATTTAGTACTTACAATACAATGCTTAACATTTGTAGGGTACAGTCAAAAACTATTCAATATACACAATTAAAAAGAATCAGAAAAATGTTGACCCAGTTCTCAAGGCAAATGACAATCATCAGAGGCAATCCTTGAGGTAACTCAGATGTTGAAATTACCAAAGACTTTAATGCAAAGACTTTTATGCTATATATATACACATATATATGTGCATATATATACATATGTGCATAATTTTAACATATACATGTCTTAAAAAGTAAACATTAGAACTGAAAAATATACTGTCTGAAATAAAATATTCCCTGGAGGAGCCCATTAGCAGAATAGAGATAACAAAGAAGTCAGTGTACATGAAGACACACCAGTTGAAATAATCTAATCTTAAGAGAATAATTATACTGCAAAAAATTGAACAGAGTCTCAGGAATCTGTGAAACAGTACCAAAAGGTACAGCATATATACTGCTGTGGTCCCTAATGGAAAAGGGAAAGGAATTTGTGACAAAACTATATTTGAAATAATGGCCAAAAGCTTTACAAATTTGGAGAAAACCATAAATGTATTCATTTTCAATGAGCCATAAACATAATGAACTCAAAGAAAATCTCACCCAGACATACCATAAAAAAACTTCTTGAAAATTAAAGATAATTCTGTTTTTGTACTTAATTTTTTAAAATTTTAATGATTTTTAAATTATATTTTATTTTAGATTCACAGGGTACATGTGCTTGTTTGTCACATGCATATAGTGCATAGTGATGGTGACTGGACTTCTGGTGTACCCATTACCCAAAAAATGAACATTGTAATTACCCATCTGTTTCATTTTATAGATGCCAGAGGAAAATGGCACATTATATACAGGGTAACAAAATTGCAAATGACTACACTTTTCACATCAGAAACTATGGTGGCCCCAAGGTTGTGGAACAACATCAAGTTGCTAAAAGCAGTTAACTGTCAACCTAGAATTCTACATCTAGTAAAAATATCCTTCAGAATAGTAAACTGTTCTTCAGATGTAGGAAAATTAACATAATTCATTGTCAGTAGACCTGTGAAAGAAATGCTAAAAGGAGTGCTTTAGACTATAGGGAGTTGTGATGTAACAGAGAAACTTGTCATTTCAGGAATAAAGGCAGAGCAAAAGTAATGCTTGAGAGGGTAAATATAAGAGGCAATGTTGCTTTTATTATAGTCTTTAAAAACATATATGCTGATGAAGCAAAGCTTAAACATACTTGGTGTATGTGGATGCAATGTATATGATAACTGAAATATGAAGTTATCAGGATATCAAGAATTTTCAGTTGTATGGCTTCCAATTGAAATGGAAAATGTTAACTCTAAATATGCTGAGAAAGATTTTAAATGTGTATACATATTTATTTTTTGAGACAGAGTTTTGCTCTTGTCGCCTAGGCTGGAGTGCAATAGCACGATCTTGGTTTCTGGCAACCTCTGCCTTCAGAGTTCAAGCAATTCTCCTGCCTCAGCTCCAGTGTAACTGGGACTACAGGAGTGTACCACTACCCCTATCTAATGTTTCTGTATTTTTAGTAAACATGGAGTTTCACCATGTTGTCCAGGCTAATCTCAAACTCTTGACCTTGAGTGATCTGCCTACCTGGGCCTCCCAAAGTGCGGGATTACAGACATGAGCTACCACACCCAACTCTATAAATGTATATTTTAACCTCTAGAACAAAATGATAAAGACCTTTAACAAAAAATAATTTAAGTGGAAGCTAATAAGCATTTAAATAATTTAAAAGAACATAGTTCTATAGTGTGCAAACACTAATCCAAAGAAAGTTAGATTGATTGCGTTAATATCAGCAAAAATATATTTCTAAACAAGGAATATGAAGGATAAAGAGAGATATTACATACTGACAGAATTGTCCATTCACCAAGAAAATATAATGATAAATGTGTGTGAGCCTAACAAATGCTTGAAACTTCCAAAACTTGTGAAGCAAAATTGATAACACTGTAGGGAGGATTGGATAAATATGTTATACTTGCACGTTTTATTACTCCTCTGTCAGTAATAATAAAATTAGGCATGAAATCAGCAATATAAACCTTAACAAACCCATCAACTATTTGACTTGTGTCATTTCTAGAACACTTGACCCAGTAACACTAGAATGCATAGTCTTTTCAAGGGGTATGAAGTAGGTTATTGGGATATCATTCTGGACTATGAAACAGACCTTAACAAGACTGTGGCACTGTTTACAATAGCAAAGACTTAGAACCAACCCAAATGCCCATCAATGATAGACTGGATAAAGAAAATGTGGCACATATATGCCATGGAATACTATGCAGCCATAAAAAAGGATGAGTTCATGTCCTTTGCAGGGATGTGGATGAAGCTGGAAACTATCATTCTCAGCAAACTGACACAAGAACAGAAAAATGAAACACTGCATGTTCTCACTCATAAGTGGGTGTTGAACAATGAGAACACATGGACACAGGGAGGGGAACATAATATACCGGTGCCTGTTGCAGGATGTGGGGGCTAAGGTAGAGAATAGCAGGGAGTAGGGGGATTGGGGAGGGATAACATTAGGAGAAATACCTAATACAGATGATGGGGGGATGGGTACAAACCACCATGGCATGTGTATACCTATGTAACAATTCTGCATGATCTGTATAGGTACCCCAGAATTTAAAGTATAATAATAATAATAATGATAATAATAAATCATACGTGGGATGTTCTCCAAACATAACTAGTAATTAATAGCTGGAGGATATCTAGAAAACCCTTCAACAATTTATAAATGAACATCACATTTTAAAATAATCTATGGATCAAACACAAAGTCTCAAAAGAAATTGGAAAAAAGATGAAGTAGATAAAAGTATGACATGAGAATTTATGAGATGCACTTTGGAAAGCAGTAATAATTGGAGAAATGTATAGATTTATGCTAGTTGTTAGAGAGGTTTTAAGTCAATAATATAAGAAACTAAAATAGCAAGGAAAAATTGAGCCCTGACCACACAAAAGGAAGAAAATAATAAATATAAGAGCATAGAGGAATGATGTTGAAAAGATGAAAACAGTAGAATCGACAGGTGTTACCCTTTTAACACCTGTAGTGATGTCCACTTCCATTATAATTATTGGTAAATTGCATCTTTTCTTTCTTCCTCCAAATTATAAGCATTGTTTTCCCAAATTACAAGCATTTGGGGGAAGAAAGAAAAGGTAAAACTTGCCAATGCCTGTAATAGAAGTGGACATCATTACAGGCGTTAAGGGGATAATAAGGGACTACTCTAAACATCTCTAGTTCATAAATCCAACTAATTAGATGAAAAGGACCTATTATTTGGAAAATACAGACTATCAGAACTCCTTCAGGAAGAAATAGGTAACCTTGATAGTCTTACCCAATTAAAGAAATTGGTTTAAAATCTCCCAACAAAGAAAACTCTAGGCCTTGATGTTTTCACTAGTAAATTTTACCAAAATTTAAGAAAGAAATATTACCATTTATATATAATCTCATCCAAAAATTAGAAGAGATAACACTGGTCAACTCATTTTATGAGGCTAGCATTACTATTATTTAAAAAAAAAACACACAGATAAAGACATTACACTGATGTCTCAAAATGTGGAGGACAGTGAAATGGTGGTTTGAATCAAGAAGCATTCTTTAAACTATGCTATGCCTTAGCTCCCTGGGAAACCCTGGGAAAGACTTAGTTTAGAGAGGCAGCTTATGGAATACTTTAGAGCCAGGCAAATCCTGAGTCACACATCTTTCATATAATTTAATTGCATTTATTATTTAATATTTTTGACACTTCATCAGAAAAGCTGGAAAGGATGATGAATCAATCTGAGATTCAAAGAATCCTAAACTAAAAGAGCGGTTTGGCAGAAAATCCCATAGTGATTTTTGCAAAATCTCTATTAACGTATTAAATATTTGGTAATTTAAATTATCTTTTCACTGTTTTAATTCAAAGCCCTATTGAGAAAAACCAACCAGGAGGAAAGATGTCAAAATGTAAACAGACATATTAAAAAAAACAAAAAAAACAAAAAAAACGATTACAGAACAAGTTGTTCAAAACAACCATCTGAACCTCTGGCTAGTTGGTGCTAGAGGGTGCAGTCAGTGTATCACAGATAAAGACCAGGATGATTATCACTAAACGCCATAGGTCTTGATATACTTGTGTTGTAATGGCCTCTGCTTTCTAATTTCAGAAGACCTTTCTAAAGATGCTGTGACAATGCAACTCAAAATATGAAAATAAGCTGTGTGTTTTTATTTAAAAAGGGATAGGCTGACATTTAAAAATAATCATTAATTTACTCATGATTTGATCATGACATGAACATAGACATTAAGACGGACATGTAATAGAATGAATAAAATGTAAGGAAACAGAACAGATTGCCAGTAGGATGCCCTGAGTTCTAATTCTAGCTCTGTGGCTAATGAGTTTAATGGCTTTGAAAAATCCACTTCTCTGAGCCTAATTCTATAATCAAGTATGGTGGTTAAGTATAAGTATTTTTATCCCCAGGGAGTTAAATCAAAGACTTTATAGGGCAGTCAATCCAATGTGAAGTTTATGGGTAGTCTTCAAACAGATTACATCAGAATCACTTTTCTGGTTGTTTCTATCATTTTGGTTTGGAGAGTGTCTCAAGGGTCATTTAGAGCAGATGCTGTTATAAGCCTAATGTCACTACTGATGCTTATTAGAATGACTCATGAATCTGTTTGCATTTGTCTTTTTCTCGTCACAATCATCATACACACTTTTATGCTTCATGGTATTAATAATTCTTTTTTTAATTTATTTTTTATTATATTTCAAGTTTGGGAGTACATGTGCAGATTGTGCAGGATTGTTACATAGGTATACACATGCCATGGTGGTTTGCTGCATCCATTCCCCCATCATCTACACTGGGTATTTCTCCTAATGTTATCCCTTCCTAATAATTCTTTAAGAATAGAGTTCCTGGTCACAAAGCCAGTCCTAAAATGTAGATTTGGAATTTCCAATTATTTTTATTCCTGTAAACAAAATCTCTCCATCTACATTGGAGAGTCATAGTAAAACATCTTTCCAAGCCTTGAGAACATAATGGAAACCTAGCAGTATGTGAATACATTGTGGTTAATTTCAACTATCTTCTGAAGATCTAGAGCGATCACTCAGTGAACTGCATTTACCATTATCAGCTCTAGAAATTTCTGCATATCAATTCAAAGGTTTTTTGCAGATTGAAATTTTTTTATAGAATCATGACTTTAATATGAAACATTAAATGGATATACAGAAATTGATAATTTTATAAATGTTTTTTATTCTTAAATTTAAATTATGCATGGAATATATCAGAGTATATTTAATGTTGTATTTATAACAGTGGCTGACCATACCTGAATCTATTCTCTAATCCTTGCCACATGTTGAGGAAAGCAGTTAAAGGCGATGATAATAAAATTGGAAAAGAGTCCAAAATCTTCACAACCCTTTCCTCCCAGAAAAACGATGAAGTATGGCTATAAGAACTAGGACTCATTAACCTGTAAGGAATAAGACAATCTCTACAAGTTTTAAACTAGAAGTGAACTACATTCCCAGCCTGTGTGAGGGAGGGTAGATTAATGACTTCAAATTTTCAGAGACATTTTTTCACTTTCTCCCATTCACTGGGAACCAATGAAATCTAGCAAGAATTCACACTATCTTGCCCTGTGAGTCTCTTTTTCCCCCTAGTTTGCCTACTGATTGTGCCTTTTGATGGCTTCAGCTTTATGTGGGTGTCTCAGCTTCAAAATTTCACATTGTATGGCTAGAAGCCTTTGTCTTCTACCTTGTGTTAAGATGATCAGGTAAAACCCAAGATGCTGAGCAGGAAGAATTGGCAAATTCTTCTAATGGGGTAGCTGCAGTACTGTCTGACAGGTCATCTTTTTGTATTATTCTTTCTGATTGTTTCTAACTTCCAAAGATAGTCCTTATTTTTCAGAGTGTTCCCTTTCAATAATTTTATATATATGTGTCTACGTGCATCTGTGAGGGGGAGTGTGTTTATTACTTTCACATACTCTCTAGCAAGAATATTATTCTGGTCACCTTATTCGCTGTATGACTGGATCACCATGCAATTTTATATCTTAATTTTCTACATTTAGTTGTTTAATATATTTGGACAGTATATTAATGCATGGATTGAGGTGGGACTCTAAATGGGAAAACATTCAGCTTCTTAGTCATATGTTTAGTAATACTAACTTTTTCTTTTTGTTTGGGCTATTTCTTTTATTATGCGCTTCATTTTCACATATGTAGTGTTTGTTCATTGATCTGCCTATCAGTTTGTACACTGCTACAACGCTAATTCAGTTACTTTATTTTTATTACGTATTTTACAAGTTCAAAAGTAAAACTCTGTATTTTCATTGAGATTTTTTGTTGAGTGCACTGAATCCTTAAACCAGCATTCTTGTTTTTTTTTTTTTTTAAGCTCAGGACACATTTTAAAAATTATGTCTTTGAAAAGACCAGTCATTATGGGGTTTATAGAGCTCCAATTAGTTATATTTATTATCTTTTTTTATTATTTTCATTTCTTTGTTCTTTTCTATTACATATCAAGTGAATTTCTCAAATTTTTTCTTCATCATTTAATTTTCTGTAATAATTCTTGAGTTTATCTTCAACATGAATTTCAATTTTTTATTGAAATTTTAATTTTTTTATTTTTCTTCTCAGTTTATCATATTCCATTTTTATTTCACTCCTTATATTGGATTTTAACATTTTATAATGGACATGTATCATTTCATGCCACTAAACATGTCAAATTATTTTCTTTGGTTATTCTTGTTGCTTCAGTAAGTTATTTTCAGAGTTTTGCTCTGCTTTATTAAACTTAGGACACAGTTCCTTTTCTTATAATCATTTACTGTTTCTCGTAGGAGCTGTATTTTTTTTGTTGCTGTTTAATTGGCTTTTTCATTTTTCTTATATCTAATGAGAAAATCACCATTGGAACTGAATACAATTTCTCTAAAGAAGTCCATATGGATTTTCCCTGTCCCTGGTTGTTGTGTACTTGGGCACCAGTAAAAACCCATCTTCACTTCTCTGCTGGAGAGCATATTGTGGCATTTGTTTTCAGTGCTTTTTACTTGACTCAGGCGTAGAATTCTTTACGTTAGCTATTGTACTTTTTGATGAATTTATGGGATACAAAGAAACTGGAGTACTAAGCATTGGCAGTTCAAGGGCCTTGATTATATCTTGCAGCATATATAGCATTAGTGCCCCTCAACCCCCCACCCTGTTGCTTGGCAAGTCTAGGAGAATTTTTTTAGGCCATGCATAATGTTTCTTCATGTAGCTCAATCAGCCTCTCTCTCACTTAGTATTTTTTTCCTCATAGATTCTTTCATTGAGAAACTGAAGGATTTTGTGTTGAGGAAGTAATTTTTGACAACAATGACTGTCATCTTACAGGGTTCTATGCTTTTACTAGGAGTTGAAAGGAGTAAGGGAATATTTTTTTTGGTGAGTTAATGAAAAATGGAAAATGAGTTTAAATAAAAGATTCAGTGGTGCTTTCTCTCAATGTTCTGAAATGGTGTGCATGGAGCCATTATATACAGAACAAATAGTTGTGGAAGATCCAGGTGTATGGTCACTGTCAAAATAATTCTGTGCTTTTAATTAAAGAGAAATGTTGAGTAAATACAGAAAATAAAGCTAATTATTTCCTCTGTATTTGTCTATGCTAACAATAAAATGTCAATTAAATATGACTAATCCTTTTTTCCATAAGTATGAAAATGTATTCCTGCAGTCTTAATGGCTGCCATGATGAGATCTATCAGTCGCTGAAAAGAAGTCAGCAGAGTCATTGCAGGGTCATAAAATTTCAAATGCATTTCAATAGCATACCTTTTCCTGATTATTTTTCTCTTGCTCCCTGTGGCAAGTAAAATCCTATTTGTTCAGAGTAATTTTCTGATGCAATTGAAACCTAATGCCTTCTGTGAAGACTTCTCTAATCGACATGGACAGGAGCAACCATCTCTTTCCTACTCCTTTCTTTGCATTACAGACATTAACGCATTTTAATGGAACCAATTAATCCAGTATTATTTACATGTCTGTTTTTTGAATGTACTAAAGTTAGTGAAATTTTCTTATTTATTGTTCTATTTCTATTAATCACCTGTGAAAGAATGTGTTGATTGAATGAAGACTTTCACTCTTAATAAAATGTAGTAATCTGTAATCAGTAACTCTCACTGATCCTGAAACTCACATTACTTATTTTCTAAACTGTGATTCACTCAGAATTAGAAAGGAAAAAAGGAAAGAAAAGAACATTGGAATATATATCTCCTCTTCACTTTATGTGCCTTTACTTTATGCAGGCATCCTTTGAGTTCTTCCGAAGAATGATTTCAGGTACAAACTAATTTAAGGCTCTCTCTGTTTTTCTTAGACTATATGAGATAGATATGCATGGCATATATTTGGTGCTTTAAAAGCACTTACTGAAGAATAGGAAGCAATTATAAGGTATCTGGATGGCCTAATGGTGTCCAGTGACAAGTCCAGGGATTAAAAGAAAGAAACAGGAAAATTGAAGCTGGATTTGGGTGTAAAAGTTGGGAGTTTCCTTTTAGAACTGGAACACTTCTAGTTGTTAGTGTAAAGTAGGTATGAAGTTAATTGCAATTGACCAAGCAAACTATTTATTTACTGGAGAACCTTAGAAAGTTCTTCCACAGGGCAAGGGAATCATTTCTGATGATGGCAGCATGGGAAGCAGAAGGAAACAGGGCCTAGGAGAAAGGTCCCTGACATTTTGAACAGTGCCCACAAGAGTGATAAGCACATTGTATCCTCTTAAGTAAATGAAATTTAAAGAATAAAAGTGATTTGATCAAAAACTAGAAAAAAAACGGCGGTATGAGGATGCGTCATTAGAGTCCCTACTGTGGGCCATGGGCTGGATTCTGCTGGGACCTCAGGGAAAGTGCGCTTGGTGGTTGTGACACAGAATATCTAGGTCTTCTGCTGTGTAATCCCACTCCCTTCTCAACTAGATTGCCAACCTATAAACTCCTCTCTCAAGGAAACTCTGAAGTTGTCACACGAAGTGCAGAGCCAGGTCAAGGAGACAAAAGGTAGTCTCAACTCTATTGTTGCAGTGCTAATTAGAATGCTATCATACTTCTGTTCTCATTTATTAACCAGTTTATTTTGAATATGAGCTGTAGCTTCTTTTAAAACTATGTTATTGTTATTCATATTGTGATATTTATTGAGCTCTTACCGTGGGGCAAGTGTGATGTTGAATGTCCTGGGTTAAGCCACAGGGATACTTATAGTTTAATTGGGAAGAGAAATGTGACTGTGGTATCCAAACCAAAGTAGATCATCAATAATTATTTTTACTGAACACACATATAATTGTTTTTTTTAAATTGCATCATTAATATTAGGGAAACACAAATCAAAACAACAAAAATAAAAACAGAAAGGTGTTATTTCTGTGAAAAATAACAATAATAAACCATTTATATATTAACCTAAAAATAATTGTTGAAGAAACAGCTATGTATATTATTTAATATATTCAGATTTGTAAATAGAGAAAATGTTAATGTTTTAATGTACAGAACAAGTCAAAAGCATATAACATAAAAAAGTTTTTGTGGTGGCTAGGTGTTCCCTGCCAACCTCACAGAAAATAAAGGCTTTAAGCCTCATAGGAGTGAGAGTGGAACTGAAAGGGAGCATCTCAGGTCAGCTGAAGGTTGTGATGGCACAAAAAGGTGCCTGTGTGTGTGAGAGAGGTGAACTGACAGGAATATAACTGCATTTTTATTCACTCTGAGCAAAAGCGCATTCCATCTTTTTGCTAACACTTTACTTGGAGAAACAATTTTTTACCTATAACTTACGGTTCATGGCATTTTATATAAGCATTAGTTTCTTTTTGGTATATTTTCTTGAAGGTGCTTAGATATTCAAAGAATGCAAATAAGCAAAAATGAGAATTCCAAATAAATTTTTGGAGAAAGATCTCTCCTTTACAGTCTGAGTGATTATAGAGCTGTAGTGGATAAAGTATAAAAGGTATTTAGTGATGCCTGGAATGCCAAAGTAGCAACTTAGTTTGATTCTCTGTAATAATTCTGGAAAACCTCTTTGATTCAGTTAGTTGCCGTTTATTACTGAGAATATGACACTTTTTGGTGGAATTGCTACTTTATACACAATATTATGTTAACATGTGAGGCAGCATTTCCATAAATATTTATCCCATGTGGCATATTGGCTTTAAACTCATACTGAAGAGCATATCTAATATTAATGTATAAAAGCAGTGGCAGAATCCAGTATGAATTAAAACAGTATTTATGTGTGTTTTTATCTTAAACATGTTCAAATTAGTGAGGCATATGAGAGGATAACTATATTGTATATTCTGTTTCATTTTGATCTTTAACTAGTTTATTGAAAAGCACCTACAGAGTTAAAAGCAGGAATTTGAAAGAGGAGATAGTGATAGCTTCTAAAACAGTGAACTCTTACTACATGGAGTCTGGTTACTCTTTAATGGCCTAGACATACATTCCTGTTGGAACATAACTTGCTTATTTGCAAGTGGGTCTGAGAAATCATTTAAAAAATGAATTGAATGTCTAATTTCTATACATAAGTGGGCCAAATTAGGGATTCAAATTTGTAGTAAAGTTTTATTTTTGGAATTTTAATCAAATTCTCTTATTTAACTTAAATACGTACTATTTTGTTTCCTTTCTGTAGAAATAAAAATGCCATCTGAGCTTGGTAGCTTTGCTCTAAGAAGTAAAATGTCTCTCTCTCAGAAAGCTGAGCCTCAGCCTCCCTGTATTAGAAAACCTCAGAGGCAATGTGACATGGCACATGGTTAAAAACAAACAAAGCAAACAACAGCAAGAAAGACCTTTGAAAATAAAAATGCATGGATAAAATAACTTTCTTCAAGTGATGCTACAGTCATCAGAAGGGCTAAGATGTCCAGGGTTTTATTCACCATGGCTTGTACATAATTTGTGCAAATATTGACACAGTGAACGAGGCAATGTATTAATATTAGTTTTGTTCTGATGTTTTTTAACTCACATCAGATTGTGAACTGTACTTTGGGAATTTCCAATGTGTCTTATTCTGTTCATGCTACTGTAACAAAATGCCGTAAGCCGGGTTGCTTATAAGTAACCAACTTTTTTTTTTTGCTTTTGTTTTTCTGTTTGTTTGTTCTTCGTCTCACAGTTGTAGAGACAGCAAAGTCCAAGATTAAGGCATTGGCAGCTGTTTCCTGATTCATACATAGTGCTTTCTAGCTACATCCTCACATGGTGGAAGGGAGAATGAGTTCTTTTGATGCCATTTTATAGTGGCACTAATCCTGTTCTTGACGACTCTGCCCTCGTGACTCTAATCATCTCCAAAAAGGCCACACCTCCTAATTCCATCACATTATGGATTAAGTTTCAACATATGAATTAGGGGGTCACAAACATTCAGACCATAACACTATGTATAGGAAAAGAGATCAGTAACGCCAATGACAGAGGTTAATGCCAGCAAAACATGGTTTTCTAACACTTCAGTTTTAGGACCCAGAGCATTGTGCCCTACTGCGTTATAGCTCATAGATTTAAAGAACATCAAGAAAAAGTAAAGTATAATCTAAACCAATCCTTACATTTTACTAATGTAGATAAAAAACCTTTAAGGAGTTTCAGAGACTTTTCCATGGTTGTTCATTTTAATAATAGCAAAAACAAAAGTGCTATGCTATCTTTGCAATTTCAGGGATTTTTGGCCTTAGGAAAAAATGACATTTAATATCTTTAATTCTCAGTTCCTTTATTATAAGTCAAAGATTGCAATGCCTACACTACATAACATAAAAGCCTATGAAAAGCATGAGACAATATTGAGTATTATAAGTCATTTGGATTCTGGTTAAGGTTATTTGAGAAATTTACTCTATTCATGACTCACTATTAATTTTACCCCTTATAACTGAATAAGAGATAGTATTAATTACTCCAACATTTTTCCCCTCAATATTTGAAATTAAATAGTTGAGCGATATACTCAATGTCTTATATACTTTTAATTTTTTAAAAAAAAATCAAAACCAAAACCAGAAATGAATAGAAAAAATGAATAATGTACAATGCAGTGTTAATATCAACAGTAATTATGGAGTGGTGGGTTAAGATGACATATGTATTTTTTTGGTAATCCAAATTATCCAAATTTCCATGGTACTATGTATGTCTCTTTTAATAAGAAAAATATGTATTATTTTTATTTAAAAATCAAAACATATGGTTAGAGACAAAGATAAGAAGGAGAAAAAAATATGTGGCTCAAGTGTTTATTTACCCTAGTAATAGCCACATAACAGTACATTATCTAAAGAGCTCTATGTAGGCACCATTTGTGTCTGGCTTGTGACACTTATGACAGAGCACAGAAAAGGGTAGTAATAACAGCAGGTGGTTGTGGTAGTGAGTGATCATAGAAGTGATAAACATGTCCTGAGTGCTTGCTCTGTGCTAGACACCAAGCTACACACTTGACTTACATTATCTCAGGTAATCCTCAAAGTAACCTAAAAAGCAACCCTCTAGTATAGGTATCATGTGCTCTGTTTTTTAAATATATATATACTTTAAGTTCTGGGGTACATGTGCAGAGTGTGCAGGTTTGTTACATACATATACACATACCATGGTGGTTTGCTGCATCCATCACCCCATCATCTACATTAGGTATTTCTCCTAATGCTATCCTGCCCCTATCCCCCGACCCCTCTGCTATCTCTCTCCTAGCTCCCCACCCTGACAGGCCCCAGTATGTGATGCTCCCCTCCCTGTGTCCATGTGTCCTCAATGTTCAGCACCCACTTATGAGTGAGAACATGCAGTGTTTGGTTTTCCGTTATTGTGTCAGTTTGCTGAGAATGATTGCTTCCAGCTTCATCCATGTCCCTGCAAAGGACATCGACTCATCCTGCATAGTATTCCATGGCGTGTATGTGCCACATTTTCTTTATCCAGTCTAATATTGATGGGCATTTGGGTTGGTTCCAAGTCTTTACTATTTTGAAAATTGCCACAGTGAACATATGTGTGCATGTGTCTTTATAATAGAATGATTTATAATCTTTGGGTATATACCCAGTAATGGGATTGCTGGGTCAAATGGTATTTCCAGTTCTAGCTTTGCTATTGTAAATAGTGCTCCAATAAACATAAATGTGCATGTGACTTTATAGTAGAATGATTTATAGTCCTATGGATATATACTCAGTAATGAGATTGCCGGGTCAAATGGTATTTCTACTTCTAGATCCTTGAGGAATTGCCACACTGTCTTCTACAGTGGTTGCACTAATTTATACTCTCATCAGCAGTGTAAAAGTGTTCCTATGTCTCCACATCCTCTCCAGCATCTGTTGTCTCCTGATATTTTAATGATAGCCACTGTAACTGGTGTGAGATGGTATCTCATTGTGGTTTTGATTTGCATTTCTCTAATGACCATTGATGATGAGCTTTTTTTCATATGTTTGTTGGCTACATAAATGTCTTCTTTTGAAAAGCGTCTGTTCATATCCTTTGCCCAGTTTTGGATGGGGTTGTTTTGTTCTTGTCAATGTGTTGAAGTTCCTTGTAGATTCTGGATATTAGCCCTTTGTCAGATGGATAGATTGCAAAAATTTTTTCCCATACTGTAGGTTGCCTGTTCACTCTAATGATAGTTTCTTTTGCTGTGCAGAAGCTCTTTAGTTTAATTAGGTCCCATTTGTCTATTTTGGCTTTTGTTGTCACTGCTTTTGGTGTTTTATTCATGAAGTTCTTGCTCATGCCTATGTTCTGAATGGTATTTCCTAAGTTTTCTTTTAGGGTTTTTGTGGTTGTAAGTCTTACCTTTAAATCTTTAATCCATCTGAAATTAATTTTTGTATAAGGTGTAAGGAAGGGATCCGGTTTCAGCTTTCTGCTCTGTTTTATATATGAGACGATAACTTTTCTAAGGTCAGAAACTGGTGCCTGAGGTAAAATCAAAACCTCACTGGTTTCAAAGCCACTGTTAAGGATCAGCTTATGCTATCCAAAAAAGAATAATAATAGGTATTATGGGTTTTTTTTCCCCTTCCTGTATGTAGAAATTGTGCTAGATAATTAAGACTATTACTGCATTTAGGGCCAGGCTGTGTGGTTCACACCTGTAATCCCAGCACTTTAGGAGGCCGAGTTGGGCAGATCACCTGAGGTCTGGAGTTTGAGACCAACCTGACTAACATGGTAAAACCCTGTCTCTACAAAAAAAAAATACAAAAATTAGCCAGGCATGGTGGTCAGCACCTGTAATCCCAGCTATTCAGAGGCTGAGGCAGGAGAATTGCTTCAACCTGGGAGGCAAAGGTTGCAGTGGGCTGAGATCATGCCACTGCACTCCAGCCTGGGCAACAGAGCAAGAATCCATCTTTAAAAAAAAAAAAAAAGGAAAGTTACTGCATTTGAACATTACAAACCTCTCTACTGAAGATCTATTATAGTTCAGAAACTGAGGTTCAAAGACGATGGAAAAACTGCTTGTGGTTAAGTAAGGCTGAGGTTTATCCTACTCTAAACTCTAGTTCCTTAATGAGTGTGCTTGGAAGATTATTAAAATACACAAAAAGATTTCCATGCTTTACGAATGGGATTGGCTTTAGGAAGTAAAGATTTAATGGGGAATAATTCTGCTACTATTGAAAAGATGGTTCCAGGAAAGTCTTACCCCTTCTGAATTGGAAACACAACTGTCATATTATTAAGGAAACATCTGTGTTTAATGCAATGTGGAATGAGTAGAATCAGGAAATGATAATTGAAACAGTGTATTAAATAGAACTTTACCAAGTTCTTTTCAAAGAGAATTCAAAATATGCACTGTGCATTCTTATGAACTATCCATTTTAATATTGCTAGAAGAATAATACTCTTGGAATATTCTAATGTTCTTATCACAAAAATGTTAAGTATTTGAGGTCATGATATGTTAGTTTAATCATTTCACATTGAGTTAAAAATCATAACATCACTTTATACTTCATAAATACATACAACAGTAATTTGTCAATACATTTTAAAAATCACTGGTTTTCTTCTAATACAGTATTCTTCTGGTATATTGCCCTGCCCTGGAGGTCAGTTCTTCAGACGATTTCCAGAAGGCTCTGTTAACAAGTATTTCTCTCCTACTTACATCCTTTCTCTGGCAAGAATTTTATCCTGTCTCTTTAGTGACAGGGTAAAATTCAAGTTCTTTGCACAGTGAACAAGCTCTAGGAACTGGCCCCTCTCCGCCTTTTCAGCCTCATCTTGCACAGTATGTACTTAAGTACCTTATTGTCTTTTTTACATTCTTGCTGTAGTTGACACTGCTCCTCTACCTGGAATGCCATTCTCAAACCCACCCTTCCTTCTCTCTTCTGACTCCTTCCCTTCCTTCAGGCTCAACTCAGGTGCCTACCTAATCTCAGAATCTGGTATCCCAGTCCTGTGTTCTCATAAAGCCCTGTCTGTGCCATTGTATACATAAAGGGTTGCTTGAATTTATCAGGAAGGACCGGCTTCGTGAAATTAGTATTGCTAACAGTTTGATGAATGGAGAAATGAGGAAAAAAAATAGAGTAATGAAAACCGATTTAGTGACATGAGCCCATGAGCATGTTGCATGATTTTGGAAATGCCTTTTCATCTCCAGCTGTGAGTCTAGGTTCCCAGTGTTGGTCCTCTTAGGACTACAGGGTGTAAATTGCAAGAGCGTGGCTAAGGCCTGGCATCCAGACCCAGTCCATCAGCCACAGCTATACAGATTTTTGCAAACATCTTTGAGGCTGTGTGTATATGTATGTGTGTATTTATGTTTGTGTGTGTGTGTGAATGTATGAAGAATGTCAATGCATCTGTCTCATGGATGCTACAATCAGGTATGTGAAAGAACACTGGAAACCCTACAGGGCAATTCAAATGTCATTAGGTACAAGACAGAAAATATCTGGCAAATAAAGTACCTTAAGTGAATTAATGCATTACTTAACAATTGGGATATGCAAACTTTGGAAAATATCTACTGATATTAATGTATTGAAATTTTGAAAAGTTTAAATCTTAATAATCTATTGGCTGATCACTATTACTGCTTTTAGAGAGGTAATAACAGATTTCTCAAGCTGAATTCGAGGTAGAATGCAGCCTCTGAGTACAGCTGATTTGCCATGCATCTGATAGGCAGCAACATGAGGCTCACTCATACTTTTCAATTATATGAGTCAGATTTTGGGGTTTTAAAAATTTTATTAATTTTTGATAATTTTGATATTTTTTTCCTAGTTAACTTTACAGTCAACTTGGTTATATCATTAAAGTGTTTTTTTTTTAGAATTTACAGTGAGATTGCAATTATTCTTTAATATTTCACATTTTTACAATATTCACTCTTGTCTCTTTATTTCCAAGTGGTTTGAATTTATTGTGGGCACGCTTGCTATTCTAGTTTTTAAAATTCCAATTTAATTGCATTATGGTTAAAAATGGCCTTTGACTCACACATTTTGTTGTGTTTTGAAATTTTCTTTGTGACCTGTTTGTGACCTAACACATGACTATTGTATTTTTCTTAATATTCCATGGTTATTTCAAAAGAATATATTTTCTGTTTGTTACATAACAGTCTCTGTGAATGTTCATTACCTACTTATATTTTTGTCTACTTCATCTTGTTATCTTAGAAATGTTAATTTTTTTCTAACATTATTGTAGATATATCTGTTGCCTCTGTTTTTTACAGTTTTTTTATTTTGTTTGTTGTTCATTTTTTGTCTCTCAGTTGTAAGTTGACTGATATAACTTTGTCGGGGCTGGTAACTTTTATAAATATGAAATAACTTTCTCTTATTCAGTGATTTTACCTTGAGGTCTAATTTATCTATTATATATCCATGTTTACTTGTATTTTTTTTTTAGCATTTGCCTATTGTACCTTTGATCTATTCATTTATTTAGTACTTTGTTAATTTATATTTGCCATAAGGTAAACATCATATGGCACTATGCAAATTACTAAAAAGGTATTGGTTAATAAAAATGATAATCTCTTCCCTTGCAGCACGTACTTTTTACTAGGGTAGAGCTGGAGGGTGAGACCTGGAACAAGAAGAATAAAATAATTGCAAATTTTGATAATTTTTATAAAGGAAGAAATTGAGGCCCTTTATTGAGATCAAGTTAAATATGGTAATTAGTGATGTGTTGTTTCCTTCTATCTCACAGTTAATACTTATTCCTACCATCTTTTTTTGTTTGTTTGCTCTGATAATTTATTTTTATTCTCCCTTTCCTGTCTTGTTTATAGTGTTTTCCCTTCTATTGGTTTGAAGTTAATGTATTCTAGTTTTATATATATATATATATATATATATATTTTTTTTTTTTGAGTCAGTGGCTAGAGATAATCAGTATTATTTCCAGACCAAAAAAAAAAGACGTAAGCACTCTCATCTTAATCCACCTACCTATACACTGAGCAAAGGCACATCACTCTACATTTTGTGCCCATTTCAGATTTTAATTCCATATTTTGAGTACTTTTTGTATTATGTATTAATAATTATTTGCACTAAAGTCTGCATTATGCTAATCTCCTTACCACAATTTTGATTTGATTGGTTTGTTTTGTACACGAATATCAATTTGTATCTCTGTATTCCATTTTTATGTCAACAAATTTTTCTTTTTAGAATCTATTTTTTTCCCATTTACTGGAGTACGTCTGCCAACAGTTTTTTTTGGAGAGGGTTTGAGTGAAATTTTACATTGTGTTGGTAGCTTTGAACTGTTTATTTTACACAGCCTGGATGGTTGTATTTCATTGAGTCATATCCCAGACAAAATTTCTCATTTTGTTAATTACTGATCACTTAAAAGACCTACAGAGTAGAATATTTTAAAAATATGGGTCTAGTTTAATTTTGTTTGCTATTAAGCAAATGGTTGAAGCAGTAGGAAGTTTTTATTGATGAATTCATTGGAAAAAGTGTATTGTTCACAGGAGTGGGACATTAGCTTCATCACAAAGAGTAATTTCTGTGGCTTTGATAAAAATTTACCATTCCTACAGGCAATAATTTAAAAGTATTTTTTATTATCTCCTGTAAGTGATAAGTGCAAAGCTCCAGTGCCACAATTTGTCACCTGTTGTCCCCCACAGCATTAAAGAAAAGCCACAAGTTATATGAGTTATGTTGGAATATTCTCCTGCTCATGAGTTACCTAATTGTATCTGTCCGTCTGGCCCCTTTGATGTTGTCAGTTTAAATCACTGGAGCTACTTTGACCACATTATCCATGCCAGGTGCAAAGTTTGTTAGTCTAAGTTGCATCATATTCCTTTAACTGCGTGTAGAATCAGAATTTTTCTCCCCATAAAATAATGTTGCTAAATGAAGTTACTTTTCACAGTAACTTTGAAATCCAACAGTTGGTGAATACACAATTTCTTCTAATGAAGCCATATTTTTAACCATATGTTTTGAGGGAGTACTGTGCATATAGATGTTCAGGTCACTGCTGATCAGATGTAGTCTCCATCACAGTTCATTCTAAGTACCTAAGAAACATCAGCTTTTGTATGGGTGTGTACTTTTTAGTAATTTGTGTGATACAACGATGACATATTTTTGCATTTATAAATAATACCTAAAACTATAAAAGGAACCATATTCAGGTATAAGTTTTACCTGTCCTATCTGTAATGAATGAAGTCTGCCATCTAAAATTATACAGTAGTTTCAGTTACCTAACAGCAAGTAATTTGTTTAGAAATCTTTATTATATTGGCTGTAAAGAAGTACCCTTAAGTAAAGAAGTAATATGACTTTGGTTTCCATTACTTTGTTGTTTGTAAACAAAAGATTTGGACTTTTGTTTTTATTTATTTTTTTTAGCATCATGGCATATTAAGTGTGTCACGTGATGCACCTAAGTCTAGTTAATACATTAATGCTCAAAGGCATATACAACTGATAACAGAACATTTTAAATAAATTAAATTTAATTATATTATTAGAAAAATATTTGCAGTGTCAAAAAGGATTATGCATTAAATTATTTATTTTGTTAAATAATATTTAACTTACTTGGTACAATACATTATCTATGCATATAGCAATAGGAGTTTTTCTTTCTTTTTCATTTAATTATAATTCATGATCCTGCTATATCAGATTTCCATAAATATTAGTTGGCTAATTGTAGTGTCCAAAACACATCATTTGCCTTTTAATAAAATTTAAGGTGCTTTTCAAGGACTGCAGTTAGAAAGGCATATTCACTAAATATTAGAATATCTTTTAAAGTGTGATTTAGAGCTTTAGCCAGCTAGCAGGATTTGGTCGAAATAGTTACTTCCTTTAAATTCTCTTCTGTATATTTCCATCACAAATTATTTTTATTAAGTTTCTATATAGTTTAAGCAGCATATACTTTAAGTTTTTTTGTGCATGTAAATTCCCTTTAATATGACATTCTGAATTTTAAGCACTTTTAATGGGCAAAAAAATAATTTTGTAAGGAAAGGATTCTTTTATTACTTCTTAAAAAAAAACAGGGTATGTGTACAAAATGTGCAGGTTTGTTACAAAGGTATACATGTGCCGTGGTGGTTTGCTGTACCTGGTGACCTGGTGACCTGTCCTCTCAGTTCTTTCTGATCATTCCCCACTCTGCCACAGGCCCTAATATGTGTTGTTAACCTCTCTGTGACCATGTGTTCTCATTGTTCAACTCACACTTATGAGTGAGAACATGTGGTATTTGGTTTTCTGTTCCTGTGTTAGTTTGCTGAGGATGATGGCTTCCAGCTTCGTCTATGTCCCTGCAGAGGACATGATCTTATTCCTGTTTATGGCTATACAGTATTCCATGCTGTATATGTACCACATTTTCTTTATCCTCTATCATTGATGGGCATTTGTGTTGGTTCCATGTCTTTGCTATTGTAAATAGTGCTGCAATAAATATACATGACCATGTGTCTTTATAGTAGAATGATTTATATTCATTTGGGTATATACCCAGTATTGGATTGCTCAGTCAAATAGTATTTCTGGTTCTAGATCCTTGAAGAATCACCATACTGTCTACCACAATGGTTGAACTAATTTATATTCCTACCAACAATGTAAAAGCGTTTTTATTTTTCCACAGCCTTGCCAACATCTATTGCTTCCTGATGGCCATTCTGACAATGAGATATCTCATTGTGGTTTTGGTATGCCTATGTCATATCATTTGGTATGATATCTCATTGTGCTTTTGATCCGCATTTTTCTGATGATCAGTGATGTTAAACTTTTTTTTCATATGTTTATTGGCTGAATAAATGTCTCCTTTTGAGAAGTGTCTATATCAGAAAGGATTCTTTTTTATTTTCATTTTTTTACTATACTTTAAGTTCTGGGATACATGTGCAGAACGTGCACGTTTGTTACATAGGTATACAGGTGCCATGGTTGTTTGTCATCTTCATTAGATATTTCCCCTAATGCTATCCCTCCCCTAGCCCCCCCACCCTGCTGCTATCTCTCCCCTAGCCCCCCACCCACTGACAGGCCCCGGTGTATGATGTTCTTCTCCCTGTGTCCATGTGTTCTCATTATTCAACACCCACTTATGAGTGAGAACATGTGGTGTTTGGTTTTCTGTTCTTGTGTCAGTTTGCTGAGAATGATGGTTTCCAGCTTCTTCCATATCCCTGTAAAGGACTAGAAGTCATCATTTTATGGCTGCATAGTATTCCATGGTGTATATGTGCCATATTTTCTTTATCTAGTCTATCATTAATGGGCATTTGGGTTAGTTTCATGCCTTTGCTATTGTGAACAGTGCCACAATAAACGTGTGTGTGTGACTTTATAATAGAATGATTTATAATCTTTTGGGTATATACCCAGTAATGGGATTGCTGGGTCAAATGGTATTTCTACTTCTAGATACTTGAGGAATTGCCACACCGTCTTCCACAAAAGTTGAACTAATTTATACTCCCACCAACAGTGGAAAAGCATTCCTATTTCTCCACATCCTCTCCAGCATCTGATGTCTCCTGATTTTTTAATGATCGTGATTCTCACTGGCATGAGATGGTATCTCAGGTGGTTTTGATTTGCATTTCTCTAATGACCAGTGATGATGAGTTTTTTTTCATATGTTTGTTGGCTGCATAAATGTCTTCTTTTGAGAAGTGTTTGTTCATATCCTTGGCCCACTTCTTGATGGGGCTGTTTGTTTATTTCTTGTAAATTTGTTTACATTCCTTGTAAATTCTGGATATTAGCCCTTTGTCAGATGGGTAGACTGCAAAAATTTTTTCGCATTCTGTTGGTTGCCTGTTCACTCTAATGATAATTTCTTTTGCTGTGCAGAAGCTCTTTAGTTTAATTAGATCCCATTTGTCTATTTTGGCTTTTGTTGCTATTGCTTCTGGTGTTTTAGTCATGAAGTCCTTGCCCATGTCTATGTTCTGAACTGTATTGCCTAGGTTTTCTTCTAGGGTTAGGTCTTAACTTTAAATCTTTAATCCATCTTGAGTTAATTTTTGTATAAGGTATAAGGAAGGGATCCAGTTTCAGCTTTGTGCTCGTGGCTAGCCAGTTTTCCCCACAATTAGACAGGGAATCCTTTCACCATTAATTGTTTTTGTCAGGTTCGTCAAAGATCAGATGGTTGTAGATGTGTGGCATTACTTCTGAGGCCTCTGTTCTGTTCCATTCCTTTATATATCTGTTTTGTTATCAAAACATATATAGTCGAATTTGATTGCTATTTTGATTGCTGTAGCCTTGTAGTAGAGTTTGAAGTGAGGTAGCATGATGGAATCAAAATAGAGCCCATATAGCTAAGACATTCCTAAGCAAAAAGAATTTTTATTGGGGCTACTCATGCATATTAAATCATGGAAAAGATCTCTTGATTTTTGCTTAGTTACTGATCTCATGTACTCAGAGAAGCATTTGAAATGCAATATTTGGTGATTCCCACACTTTCATTTTAGAGACAAAGGTCTTGAGTCCCACCTGGGAACCAGTAGCAGAGTACTTCTGATCCACCATGACCATTGCATCATAAATCTGCATTGATCAAAACCAGATGCAAATCTTATAAATGTTCTGAGCTGATTTTATTAGCTTTTATTCAGTTGATGGCCGGATATTATGAAATTCATGTGCTTCCAAGAATTATAAATTATTACAGAATAACCAAGTATTACAGCTTATAATTTTCAAAATTCTTTTCACATCACTTATTTGTGTCTCAGAATAATGCTACAAGAAGCAAAATGGGCATTGAGCATTCTCTTTTTGCAGTTAAATAAACTGAGACTCGGTATCCCTTATTAATTAGCCACAGTATTTGGATCTGGGTTTTCTGGCCTTGTTCCACTCCTCTCTCTACTGTAATATGTGAGTTTCTAAAAGTGATTGTGGAAAATATGTGTAATAAAATTTGAACGATGTCAGAAGGGGAGAGTTGATAGCAGCTGCTGTGTGCACCTAAATCTGTTATTTAGCTGTTTTATGATTCCAGTGGAAAGTGGAGCCTTAATGTAGTCTAGAAAGATTCATTAAGCATTCTTGTCAGTATACTTTAATAGAAAACCTATTCACACAGATAAATGTTAACAAGGATAAGAAAGATGGATTGAAGTGCTATAAAATGATTTTATTTCATTAAGAAACATCTCTTTATTATTAATAAACTACATTTCTTATTCCAAGCTCACACTTTCTGAGAATGTCTGACATTTCAAAGTATTATATCAAATGACTTATAAAATGAGGTTTTACTTTGTATTTATGTCTCCCTGATCATATTAAGATCAAAATGGCTATACAGACATGTATATTATGTACATACGGTGCATGTAGATTATCAGTGTCTCCAAACTACAACTCAAACCTCTCCACTTTTGACTGTTTCCTCTGTAACCACCATAACTAATGCCACCATCTACCACTTGAGTCACTGAAATTGCCTCTCCAAAGTGATCTCATATTTCTCTCCCTCTTCATATGAAGAGTTTTTTCTGTTCTTCTATTTCCCTTGTTGTTCTTTGTCCTTGAAATGAAGCTTTTTCATATCTTACCATGTTCAGCCACTTCTTGTCTCTCAGAGCATGATTAATCTAATAACAATATCACCTTTTCAGAGAGGATTATCTTGGCAGTATCTGATGTAGAATTTCTCCCATCCCTGTCACCGTCATAGAAGTTATCTGAATTGATCCTTTCCATACAGTAATGGTCACTTCATTGTCTATCTCTCTTCTCTATAACACAATCTCCATTTGTATGTCTTATTCCACAGGGTCCTTTGATTGGTTTGTAGAGGCTTAGATTGGAAGGGAATTATAGGTTTGTATAAAAGTAATTGTGGTTTTTGCCATTAGTTTAACTATAAAACCATAATTACTTTTGCACCAACCTAATATCTACCTCTTAAAGCTTGATAAAGTTTGTCTATAAAATTATCTAGGCCTGTTGTTTTTAGACAACAGCTTCCACTCTTTTAATTTTGGTTTTTGGATCCTTAAACTATGTCAACATAGATCAACTATTATTTTTCTGGAAAAATCAGGCATTTAATAAGATTTAAACTTCTGTGCAACAAAAATTTTATTATTGTCTTATAAATGTTAATATTTTTTATTTCTTTTTTTACAAGTGCTTTCTCATTCAAAATTTTGCATGTGTATTCTCTGAAAGGCCACATGTATATTCATACAAATTTGAGCTCTGGAGTCAAGCAAATAAGAGTTTAAATCCTGCTGCAGGCACATAGTACTTGGGTGAACTTAAGCAAGTTGGTTAACTTCTCTAAGACTCAGCTTTCTCATTTGTGAAATTATTGTGAGGATTATTGATGGTAGTACATGTAAAGTGCTTAGTCCAGTATGTGACACAGAGTAAATGCTCCATGATAGTTCTTGTATTGTTATTATTCTGAGTGGTAGACATAATATTTCTGATTATCTTTTTTTTATAATTAGACCGTATGATTGTCTGTTATTATTATCATTCATACTTCAAAAATGTCTACATGAAACATCTTTTTACCAAATACAGCAAAGCATTAAAAAGAAATTAAAAGCAAAGAAAATAATGCCAACATCAGGAAAGATAAGCAATTGATAAGTAGAGGTAGCATTATTCTGGTTGCAAATTTTATACTGATTTTATCAGTTTCATTCAGTGAAAAATTATACAAGTAAATATGGCAGTTTTAATGTCTCAAATTGTTTAAGAAAATCTAAGATACAGAGCATTCTTTAGTTTGACTGCAGGGCTTCTGTGAACAGATCAACAGGATGAATACTTAGGAAAGGAAAAATTCCATGTCTTCCATGCAAAAAAAATAAATACACACACACACACACACACACACACATTACTATGCAAATTTAAAGTCAAAAGTTCTTGAAAAGAATCTAGAGCACTGTTCAGTAAATTCCCCACTTGATTCCCCCTTCTTTTTTCAAATAACTGTTGTATAAATCATGGGTTTTTAGAGTAGAAGTCTAGATATTAAGAGTGATCAAAAATGAAGATAAGAAGCCATGTCTAAAGTTGTCCTCAGTCTTTAAGTCAAAAGAAAGACAAAGCTATTAAGCAAACCTCTCTCAAGAATGAATCTAGGATAGATACACTAGTCTACATATAGAGTAGGTGTTAATTCACCTTTACTCCTGATCCTGTGATCATCTCTGAGTTCCCAACCAGCAGTGCCCACATGCAGCACAGCCTGGTCACTAAGGTGGAAAAGAAGAGATTGGCAACTGGAAGAACAGGACCCATGATTCATACAGCAGTCCTTATTTTAGGTCTACTCCCTTGCTGTCAGGACATGCCCTCCATCTGGATCCATTTCTTACTCATCCCAGCCGGATGCCTAATGCAGAAGGAGTCCTCAGAAAAGTTACTCATTCAGTATTTATGTACTCAATATCAACTCTGTGCCAGAGACCGACTTATGTGATGGGAATATTGCAGTGAGCAAAAGAAAGTACTTCCTGAACCTTACATTCCAGGGGAGGGAGCCAGGGGAAAAGCACATACATATAAATTATGTCAAATCATAAATGCTAACAAGAAACTAAGTTACAGTGAGGAGAGGGAACGTTATGAAGCTGTGTCATTAGATAGAATAGTCAGTTATGACATTTGGATTAACCTGTGTTCTCCCATATCATATGTTGATATGCTAATCCTAACCCCCAATACTTTAGAATGTGATCATATTTAGAAACAAAGCCTTTGAAGAAGAGATTAAGTTAAAATGCATGCTTTTGGATGTGCTCTAATCCAATCTGACTGAAGTCCTTATTAGAAGGGGAAATTTGGACACAGGAAGAAATCCTAAGGGTGCATGTACAGAGAGGGATAGCCATGTGAAGAGGCTACACAGGGGCAGTCATCTGCAAGCCAAGGAGAGATGGCTCGGAGGAAATAAACCCTGCCAGTCCTAGAGACCAAGGTCTTGGACTTCCAGTCTCTAGAACTGTGAGAAAATAATGATCTGTTGTTTAAGCTACCCGGGTTGTGCTTTTTTGTTGTACTGATCCTAGCAAATGAACACAGTTAGGGTGGACCTCTCTGTTGGTTTGGCAGAGTTGACATTTGAACACTAGCCAGTATGAAGTGAAGGAATGGATTGTGAAAATTTGATGAAGCAAATATCAATAAGAAGGGGAAGCAAGTGCAGAAGTCTTGAGAATGTTGCATGTTTGGGATAAATTAAATATTTGTGAATATGAGAGTGGCTGATTGGATGGGTAAAAGTGGGTACTCAATACCTACCTGTTGATTGGGAAGTATAGGGATCTACTGAGTGCCTGTCTCCTCCCCACAACTCCTGGACATTCCCTCTTATCAGAGCTCTGCCTGGGCACAGACATGGCACTGTTTCTCAGGGCTATCTCATCACCCACTAAAGAGAGGAAAGGGGGCAAGTGCTGTAATACATATGGTCCCCCACTTGCAATGATTCAGCTTATGCTTTTTCAACTTTAAGATAATATGAAAGTGATACATATGCAACAGAAACTGTACTTTGAATTTTGATCTTTTCCGGGGCTAATGCTATGTGGAAGAATACTGTCTCACCACAATGCTGGACAGGGAGAGTGAACCACAGCTCCCAATCACACAATCACCAGGGTAAACAACAGATATGCCAAAGTGTACTCTGTTGTCAGATATTTTACTAAGCTTTAGGCTAATGTAAGTGATCTGAGTACATTTAAGGTAAGCTAGGCTAAGCTATAGCATTTTGCAGTTAGGTGGAATAAATGCATTTCCACATTTAAAATGCCAAGGAAATGAACAAAAGAATCATCACTTAAGTTTAGATTAAGTGATGTAATATTGCTGAATGTCACTTTCCTTTGTAAAGTAGTATGTTCAAACTCTAAAAGTTAAATGGATATATCTTTCATTTGACTTTCTTTAATTCTGGAATGACTTTTTAAAGGCATTTAACAGAGAAGTTCAGGAACAGTTTTAGGAGAGAACATATAATTACATGCCATTCAAACTGTTTACAAACATGACTGTTACAGAGCTAGCAAAACTGTAATTACATTCTGAGTGAAGCTGTGATATGCTAGTTTTCATCAGGTAGTTGCATTATTAAAATTTATTTTTATAGCAAAGAAGTGAAGTTTCCAAAAGAAGCTTGTGTCTTGAATTTGTACTGACTACCTGCTCATCATATTGTTTTCCAGTAATGTTACTGAAACTACTTTTTCCATTTAAAATAATTACGGAGTACAGTTGTTTTAGACTAAATATACCAGTGTAGGTTTAATTTGAGGGAGATTTTCTGCTAATTTTGAATTTTTTTTATAAATGCTTGTGAATTATGTGTAAAGAAGACTTTTATAGTAATAATGATACATCTCATACATATGTTTCATATTTGCATGCTTAGCACCATGAGTTGGAATTCCTTCACATTCAGATGAAATCTCACTTTGTTTTTGATAATTATAGATTTTTACAGCTGGAGGTGACTTAGATCATTTAAGTTTCTTACAGGCAGTCCATCTTTTTTACAAATGAAGAGGAACCAAGTCTTTTTCAGGACCATACAGCAAGTGGCAAAACCAGGGGTAGGCCTGGAATCTTGACCTCTCATGTTCTTTCTTTAATACATAAATACATAAATATTTTTAAATATTTATTTTTATTCTGTTAAATGTGACATGTCAACTTTATTAAAGTTGGAACTACACAGAGTGAGTCACATTTCTTCCTCAAGATTTTAAAGTGTAGAAGGACATAGATCTACAAGGACATAAAACACTAGTGACCATAATCGAATGACAGTCCTAGACACCATTAGGGCATCCACATTTCTAGATTATTGGCTTTATTAAAATTGTCTTAGAAAAGTTTCCAAGATAATTATTTTTTTTCCAAATGTGATTTTATCAAGATTTCTTCAAGAGTCCAGGTTTGCTTGGATCATTTTGATATTAACATTAAATTACAGTAACACAAGGAAATGGGAAGAACAGAGTACCAGTAATTCTTTGGCTCTCTTAAATGATGTGCAGTGTTCCCAGGCCACCACTTAGAGCCTTTTAATAGCTTTGTATTTTTGCCAGAATAGGTTTTTTTTGTTGTTTGTTTTTATGGGGTATTTTGCTGGAAGAAAACGTGATGCTATTGATGCCATATATGTTGCTGAGGGTCTTTTCTCACGTTTGCTCCTGAATCTTGGCCTTTTCTACTGTGGCCAGTTGCAGTGGCATGCACCTGCAGTCCCAGCTACTCAGGAGTATGGGGCAGGAGGATTGCTTGAGCCCAGGAGTTCCGATATATAATGTGCCATGATCGTGCCTGTGTATAACCACTTTAATCCAGCCTGAGCAACATAACAAAACCCAGCCTCTAAAAATAAATAAATAAATGAATAAAAAGTTGCTTTCTGGAGAAATGTTTATGTAAGGTGGCAGAGTTGTTTTTTTTTTTTGTGTGAGCCCTGAAAAAGGCAGGGAGTTTAAAAGCTTCACTTGCTTTTAGTTTGCTTACTTTTAAAACTAAAGGGTTATAGCTGAAGGAACTGATAACTTTTTTGTATGTGTACATGGACCCGGTCATCTAACTCACCTCATGTTAATTTCTCTACCTGGAGTGCTCTTCCTGCTTCCCTACATAAAAAGGTGGTTACTCTCTAGGCCTTCAGCTTCCTTGAGGATCATATCAAGGAAGCTGAAGTATTTTGGTCTGTCTCAGTGTTCTATTTGTTTTCTTCATTTTACTCAACATTCTGTGTGTATACAAATGTGTATATATGTTTAGCCATTTATTTCCTATCTCCTCTGCTAGAGTGTAAACTCCTGGAAAGCACATAATACATCTTCTGGTTTTACTACCATAGAAGCCCTGCATTTTATGTAGCATGTAGTAGCCATTAGGTAATGTTATGTGAATGAATGTCTGCATGAATAAGTGACTATGTGATACGTATGAAGGACATGTGATCAGAGTGTTGTTTAACAATGGTTTTAGTTTTTTGCTACATTTGACATCATCATAAGATATATAAAACCCTTCAAAGCACGTTTTAAATCTCTGAAATCATGAAATGAACCTCAAAATGGGTATGTAAACTAAACAGAAAGTAGTTTTAGCTATTTTAGTGATTTGTCAGCCTTCAAGAATTCAGAAATTCAGGATCTTGGAAAGGGATTTTTATCTTTAAAAATCATAGATTGTTTTATACTAAATAAATATCTTCATAAAGTTTTATGACAACGTAATTTAACAGATTTTGAAATGTGAAAATTTTAAGAGTTTCAAAGAAATGCATATTACATGGTAAGATGCATATCATATAGCATGAGAGATGGATATACCCGTTACTCTTGGCACTTTGGAGGAACTCTAGGACATAAGAAATTCATCAAACAATACTCTCCCAGGGATTACTGAGTTGAAGTCTTCGTTTTTTTGACAAAGAAACTGTAATCCAGAGAGATTAGGTGATTCATCTACTTCAAGTCCTTTATCTGAAATGTGATGATACAAATCAATATATAACTGACTTCTCCAAGGTCACACCAGCTGATGGAATTTAGAATAAGAAAGAGCACATGCTTCAGAGCCATAGAGACTTCATGAGAATCTCCGCTCTATTATGACCCAGGTCAGCTTCACTGTTTCTTTATCTGTATGATAGTGATAATTATCCTAATGCTATGGTTTGAATGTGTACCCCAAATGTTCATGTGTTAGAAACTTAATTGCCTTTGTAACAGTTTTAAGAGGCTGGGCCTTTGAGAGGTGATTAGGCCTTGAGGGCTCTGCCCTAATGAATGGATTTATTCTGTTATTGCAGAAGTAGGTTAATTATTATGGGAGTCAGTTCTTTATTAAAGGATAAGTTCAGGTCCCATTTTCTCTCTGTGTCCTGTGTTCACTCACCATGTGATACCCTTAGCCATGGGATGGCCCTCACCAGATGCTGGCACCATGCTCGTGGACTTCCCAGCCTCCAGAATCATGAGCCAAATAAACTACTGTTCTTTATAAATTATTCAGTCTGTGGTTATATGTTATAGTAGCAGGAAATGGACTAACACAACTACCTAACTCATTGTGTTTTAAATGAGAATTTATATATCAAATATCTAGCACAATGACTGACCATACTTTGTATTCAATAAATATTAGTTTCCTCTGCCTTCCCTTAAATGCCACCTCTCCTTATATAATGTCTAATAACAGGAACCTCACAGTGTTGCTGCCAAAACAATCTGTTTATTAATCAATTAAACCCATTAAAATATTAATCATAATGCCTTAGCAAAATATGAGGCAAAGTACCATAGTAACTCCAATGACAAAATGTCTCAGGCAGTACCTCTCAAATTAGACAAATAGAAAAGTTGTGGGAGGTATGAAGGAAAAGGAGGGAAAGAAGGATTAATAATTCTCCTATTAATCTTTTGGAGTAGACACTTGCCTCTTGTGAGGCAACTACCAATTTAAGGCAAAAATATAATGCAGAACATTTAAGAAAAAATTGGAGTTTAAAATTCATACTGATAGAAGTCCTAGAAATATCCACTTTGAATTTAATTATTTATTTCACAAAGATATAAAAACCTCATTTTTAGCTGAAGCAAATTAATGTAATGACAATTCACTTTTACTAGTGAAAGTGTCACTAGCTACCCACAGGATGTGTGTGTATGTGTTTGTGAAAAAATATATTTGTTTGTGTGTTTACATATATATTATGTTTATATTTTTTTCTAAATCTCTTATACCCTTCAAAGTTGTGTTGAACATCTGTTATTGCTCAGTTTAAGGCCAAATATTTAGAAAACAATCTTTTGACAGTTGAAATGCCACTTTTAAGAAGGAAGGAAAATTAAGCCATTTCCCTCAAGCATCAACCAGCTGATGGTTGCTGACAAGGGAAGATTTTCTTTCAAACCTTTTTGACTCACATACGTATCTAAGTAGACGGCTCATGGTTCAGACTTGAATAACCATCTTAAATTGTGATATTCAGAAATGTCAGCTCTGGCTATTTCTAAAATGAATAGTTTGGAATTGTTGTGTCTGTCTCCCTGACAATTTTGTTTTGGAAGGAGGATAAAGGCTGTGATCCAGAAACCAAGTAGACAGCCATTATTATTATTTTTTTTTTGGAAAACTTATTGGATAAGGAACCCAAGAAAAGGCACTAGAAGATGTGAGAATGATTCTCTCTCCTTTCAAGAAGTTTTATTCTTACTGAGACACAATAAGAAAATAAAAGAACAATTTAAATGAGAACAAAAAGATTGCTTGAAAAAGATAATCCATGGTATGACTATTCTGAAAACTGCACTGGTACTTTTCACAAAGGAATAGAGATGACCAAGTCATAATGAGTTGAACCTGATGGAAATAGACGGGAAGGGAGTATTTAATGATGCTCAGTCTTTAATAACTAAAATGTAATTCAGTCAATTAGTAATATAATACATCAGACAATTCTTTTGCAGTAACCAGGTTTGAAAGACTGATTTGATTTAGGTACTAAGTAGTCATCAGAGGTGGCATTGTTGTGTTACTGGGGAAAGCTGATTCTCTTGGATTTCTGCATAAGTTTTCCTACTTGGATCAGATAAAATAAGTAAATACATAAGCAAATAACCTCTTGGTATTAAGGCGTCACTACTTTTAGATGGCAAATAAAATGAATTAATTAAATAACACTGATTATTGATATTCCAAACATGAAGTGTTAAATAAGTTATAGGACTTTTCCTGACGACTACTATAAATAATTTGAAATAGGTTTTTAGCTAAAATTCACAATTAATAACAAATGAGCTTTTAAGTCTTCAGAGAAAATAAACATAATAATAGAGAAATTATGGAGACATTGTGCAAACTTTAGATAGTGATCATTTAAGAGTTAATTTCATGAAATGAATAGTTGGCCATTAACAGTCTGAGCTCAATGAATGTTAACATGCTAAATCATAAATAACCACTTTATTTTATAATGAATGTTTTAATTTCAGATGACCTGTAGATATTTGTTCAGAGATTTGCTGTTATATTTGTTCTGTTTCATTTTGTTTTATTTTTTAATTAACAGATAACACAACAAGTGAATTTTATTTATTGCTATAGAAATATTTATTTTATTAGATTGCATCATGTGAAATTGCTATTTTTGTGGGTCAGAACTATCAAATAAAAATATCTCATATGGTTTAACTTAAAATAACAGAAGTGCGGGTCTAGGACTGGGCATTTTAAAATTTAACTTGTAATCCAGGCTTCTACATGATACTGCGTATAGTACGGCAACATATAGACACTTATCGAAGGTGGACAGCATTTGAAATCTCATGAGGTTAGCATACTCAGTGACCTAGACCTTCAAACTTTTAAAAACAATCAAAATCAATTTTTTTTCAATGATACTGATAAATAGAATTGTTAAGGGGACCAGATATTTCTTCACCATGAAAAGAGTATTATTATAGCTGCCTAAACATGAGTAACTTGAGAAAACAAATTAACTAAAATGTATATGTATACTTATTTTCCTTTGAATTTAAAATTAAAAAGTATGTAAATATTTTCTCATATTAAATAATTAAATATATTAAGTAAAATATAACTGTTTCTGTTTATATGCTAATGAACATTTTGAAAGTTTGAGTATTTGCTAGTTTTTTCATTTCTAAAAGTGAGTCAAGCATTGAGAATTAGAAAATGATAACAAGAAGAGTATGTTTTGGAATTCTCTTGTATTATATATAGAATAAACACCATGCACATCAACCACACTTAAAATGATAAATCACATGGATTGAGTTAAACCAAATTAGAG
>PVKP010003048.1:86992-113694 GCA_004027715.1 Plecturocebus donacophilus
GTGCGCCACCATGCCCAGCTAATTTTTGTATTTTTAGTAGAGACAGGGTTTCACCATATTGACCAGGATGGTCTCGATCTCTTGACCTCGTGATCCACCCACCTCGGCCTCCCAAAGTACTGGGATTATAGGCGTGAGCCACTGCGCCCGGCCACTTTTCTCAATATTAAAGGTGAAAAATCCCTTTCTCCTTGCTACTTCAAGCCTATTACTAGTTGAAGAGATAAAAATGCCCCTGCGAGCAGAGACCTTTGTGGCATTCTAAAATATATATTTCTGTTGCAGCTTTAGAAGGTGTCTGAGATGATGTCTGTACAAGGAGAATATGCCATGCTAGGAATAACCTGTCAATGTACGCAAGACCAGGGGCCTTACAGGATCTGCTTTCAAAAACGCCTATCCCAGAGTATTTGGGACTTCACATTGCATCTTCTGATCAGAATCCATATCTGATCCCCCATGTATGTGAAGCAAACCTAAAACAAAGAGAATAGAACCTGTTACATATACTTAAATAAAATATTGCAAAAAAAGCTACTCTGTTTGGGCACCTGTGCTTTAGCATGAGATAGCTTTTATTACTGATGAAGTACAGAAAAGTCACTGAGAAGCAGTATAACATACAGACAGAAATAACTGTGATAAATGTGGTGTTCTATCAGAGAGTTCTGCATTTTTCCTTCGTAAAACTTAATGATTGTTTACACAATTACTTGTTTAATGTTTGTTCACATTGCCAGAGTACAAGCCTTATGATGGCAAGCCCTGTAATGATCTGTCTTGAATCAGTGTATCACTGATACCACTTTGTATTTATGCCATTTTATATAAAGAATGTTATTTTTAATGATAAATTTTGGGGGAAAATTAATAAGGAAAACCTTTCATCTTTCCCATAGTTTTAAGTTAAACATCAAGGTATGAACAGAAAGAACAAAGTCACTTTTTTGCTTACTCTGAATCTGCAAAGAACTTGCTCAAGTGTTCTTGACCTCTTGAGTGACACTAATTATGAAAGAAGACACCACCCATCCTCCTACCGCACACTTCAAAAACACACTGCCTGTGGAGGAGTGTAAATGACTGTTTGAAACAGAAAAATCCTTGAAAGCTTACTAATGGATTTCTCTTCAACAAAACAACTCCAGGAAAATGGATAGAAATTTTCCTTTCTGACTTGTTCACCTTAGTGAAGTAGTCCTTGAGCTCTGGATGTAAAAAATAAAATTCGATTCTACACATGGAAAAATCAGATATATTTTATATGGTTTTTAATTAAAATTAAAAATTAATATGCAGTAATGATTATTGAATTTTTTGGATTACATATGTTTATTGATGTCAGTAAACATGACCCCATCTTTTTTTTTTTTTGTCATTTGAAAGTATCAAAATTTTTTTTTTTATGACTACTTACTGTCTTTTAAAGCTTACATTGGCCTTTTCTAATCACTTCTTAGTCCCAACATTGTGTCCTACAGGACACTGATTCTCTATGAATAAACAAAAAAGCATTCTATGTTCAAAATATTATGTTAAACAGAGTAATTTGCTGAAAGCATCTCCAAGTTTCTATTTGAATTAGGGATCTCCAGGAAGAGAATTATAATCGTCAGTCTTTTTAATCTTCTCCAACTGCAGAACCCTTTTATCAGGAAGAGTCTCCTGGGTCTAATGTTTAGCAAAAAAAAACCCCAAAACATTCTGGACAAAGTTTACCACTTTCAAAATTTCATTTTATTATATAGAAGTATTGCAAAAGAACATATAAGTGTTTCTAATGACTTCTGACTCTTTCTGTGTTTCAAATAACTGCCTAGGTCAAATTTGTAGAAACCATAAATACAAACACATAGCTTGCAGCATTTCCTCCATGGTTACCTATAAGCTGCTGCTTTTGCATTTGGGTTTTAATGGAAAAACTGGGCAGAAAAAGGCAGTCCTCATCTGCTGGTTATGCCACTCCATTTCTCATACCTTTGGTGGTTACGAGTATCTATTTTTTTGGACTGCCTATGCCATCTTCTGTATTAATTGAATGATTTTGAGCTGGAAAAAGTGAGTCTTAGACATCAAGGAATAGCTAATTGAACAGTATTATATGAGGTAATGAAAGTGTGAAATATGAGGGGAAAGTCTTGTGAAATTTATATTTTTGTGACTTCCTTAGGTCATTTGCATACATTCCCATAATTTAACTCAATTTCAAGACATGTTAGTGTCTTCCAATTTAATTCAATTATGATGGTAACCACCTGGAATTAGTGCAGGCACCACAGGTTACAGGTGTAGTTACCAATAAGAATACTCTCACTTCAGGTGTCAACTGCAAGTTCAGAAGTTTCCAAGCCACCTAAATTTCTGAACAAATGGATTCAAATATGGGAGAGTTTCCTGCTATTTCTTTTAAGTCAAAAATTTGCTAGAGTAACCTACAGAACTCAGGAAGGCACATGCATAAATCAGAATCTGCCAATAAGAGACACATAAAGTGAGGTCTGGAAGAGTCGTGAACCCAATGCTTATGTCCCCTCTTCTCATGGAATCAGAGTGTATCATCCTCCCAGTCTATCAGTGTGTTCACTAACCAGACAACTACACCAAACTTGGTGGTTCAAAGATTTTATTGGTGTTTTATATAGCCACGATTGATTGAATCATTAAGCACATGATAGTACTCAATCTCCATCATTTCAAAATTTTTCAGAATAATCATCTGTTTCTGATTTGTGTCATAGTTATATTTGCAATGCAAGCATATTGAAATTCTTTCCCATTCTAAAAGACCCAGAAAGTTTCATGTTGGAGTTGTATGTTTTTTTCTATCTTACCCTTTGCTCTCAATTTTCACTTTTAGTAATGTCTTTTAGTAGCATTTTCTCCTCTGACCTTCTTACCATCAGAATTAACTCTGATGTGGGTTGAGAAGATATGAATTAGCTCTGATGTAAGTTGAGAGGATATCAGTGATTTCCCTGCATAGTCTACTTCCTGTCATCTACCAGGAAAGATTTTTCTGGAAGCCTTTTCACTGTCTCAGGGTCTACAAATTATCAGATGCTTGACATTTGGAAACTAGACATCCAGATAAGTGGGCTTTGTTCCCAATATATGGAACATTTTACAAACAACTGTATTTCTTTACATATGAAGCATAATTAAAGTACCAAAAAAAACATTTATATAAAATATTTTATTCTGCTGAAGCCACTTTCTTGGAGTAGAGGATTTTCATTGTAGTATTAAATACATTATCTTATGTAAAGTTCTTAATGTCATTTTTATATAAATCCAGACAATATATTGAGATGTTAATTTGAAGAAAGAATGTAACACTCTTCTAATTTATTTCCTAAAAAACGTAAAATTTATTAAAATTTCAGACTAAAATTTAGAAAAAAATACAAGTACATTTAAAATGTGCTTAATTTTTAATTTTAAATGTATCTTTGATATTAGCCAGTGATAGTAAACTTACTGTGGACATCTTTTTTAGAAAATGATTGCTTATAAAGCATATGTCCAAGTTCATACAAGCATCTGTTAAGTAAGTTAATTGATCCCTCTCACAAATGTACAAATATAGGTAGTTTCTCAGAATACATGGTATTAGGTTTACCATATGTATCTGAAAAAAGATGAGAAGAGCTTTTTTAGTGGTGTCTTTTTTAATGTATACTGCACATATTTATGGAGTGCGTGTGAATTTTGATACATGCATATGATATGTAATGGTCAAACCTGGGTATTTAGGATATGTCTCATTTCAAACATTTATCATTTCTTTGTGTAGGGAACATTTCTCATATTCTAGCTATTTTGAAAATATATAATAAATTATGGTTAATTATAGTAATCCTACAGTGCTATCAAACACAATAATTTATGTTTTCTAACTGCATGTAAACATTAACCAACCTTTCTTCACCTCCAACTGCTTCCCACCCCACCCCACCTGTGAGCCTCTGGTAAATATTATTCTAATCTCATTTTTTAGCTCACAGATATGAGTAACAACCTGTAATATTTGTCTTCTGTGACTGTCTTACTTCACATGCCATAATGACCTTCAGTTCCATCTGCAAATGACGTTTTGCTGCAAGTGACAGGATTTTATTCTTTTTTATGTTGCAACAAATACTATGTGTGTGTGTGTGTATGTGTATATACATATATGGGCAGTGAAATATTATTAGGTGATATATCACATTGTCTTTGTTTATTCATTTATTGTAGACAGTTTGTTTTTTTCCATATGTTGGCTAAGGTGAATAGTGCTACAATAAATGGAGGGTACATGTGTACATTTGATATAACTGATTTACTTTCTTTGGATAAATACTTGGTAATGGTATTGCAGGATTGCATGGTAGTTGTGCTTTTTTTTTAGAAACCTCCATACTGTTTTTCATAATGACTATACGGATTTACATTCCCTCTAACAGTTGTTTTCCTCTGCATTCTCGCCAGCATTTGTTATTTTTTGTCTTTTGGATAATAACCATTGTAGCACTAAGTGAGATGATATCTAATTTTGTTTTTATATTCACTTCCCTTATGACTAATGATGTTGAACATTTTTTCTCATACATATTGCCCATTTGTATGTCTTCTCTAGAGAAATTATTCAGATTCCTTTCTCACTTTTTAATGAGATTATGTGTTTTTGTTTTTGGTATTGACTTTTTGGAGATTTTTTGTATATTCTGGATATTAGTTCCTTGTCAGATGAAAAGTTTGCAAATATTTTCCCCCATTTAACACTTCGTTCCTTCACTCTATTGATTTTTTCCTTTGTTGTGCACAAGCTTTTTAGTTTACTGTAATAGTTCTCTTTGTCTATTTTTATTTTTGTTGCTTGTGATTTTGAATTTATAGCAATAAAATGCCTTGTCTACACCAATGTCCTGAAGCATTTCCCCGGTTTTCTTCTAGTAGTTCTATAATTTGGGCTCTTACCTGTAAATCCCCAATCAGTTTTGAGTTGATTTTTATACATCACGAGAGATAGGGGTTTGGTTCCATTATTTTTTCCTTTGGAAATCCAGTTGTCTCAACACCTCTTATTGAAGAGGGTATCTTTCCACCGCTGTGTGTTTGTGATGCCTTTGTTGAAAATCATTTGGCTGTAAATACATGCATTTGTTTCTACGTTCTCTATTCTGTTACTTTGGTGTATGTGCCTATTTTTGTACCAATATCATGCTGGTTTGGTTACTATAGCCATACAGTATATTTTGAAGCCAGGTATGTGATTGTTCCGGCTTTGTACTTTTTGCTAAAGATTGAATTGGTTATTGGGGTTCATTTGTGGTTATATACAAATATTAGGATTATGTTTTCTGTCTCTTTGGAGAGTGCATTTGGTATTGTTATAGGCATTGTATTGTATCTTTATATTACTTTGAGTAGTATGGTCATATTAATTCTTCCAATCCCTGACCATGGAATGTTTTTCCATATGTTTGTATCCTCTTCAGTTCTTTTCATCAGAAGTTTGTAATTTTCCTTCTAGAGTTTTTTCACCTCTATGATTAGATTTATTTCTAGGTTTATTCTTCGTAGCAGCATGAAAATGAACTAATACCTACTGTAAATTGATACCAGAGTGGGATGCTGTTGTAAATTACCTTACTCTCTGTGGTATCTGCGATTGTCTTCGCCTGAAAATGTGGAAGCAACATTGGAACTGGGTAGCAGACAGAGGTTGAAACAGTTTGGGGGGCTGAGAAGACAGGAAGATGTGGAAAAGTTTGGAACTTCCTAGAGACTTGTTGAATGGTTTTGACCAAAATGCTGATAATGATATGGACAATGAAATCCAGGCTGAAGTGGACTCAGGTGGAGATGAGGAACTTCTTGAGAGCTGGAGCAAAGGTGACTCTTGCTACAATTTAGCAGAGACTGGCAGCATTTTGCTCTTGTCCTACAGATCTTTGGAACTTTGAACTTGAGAGAGATGATTTAGGGTATCTGGTGGAAGAAATTTCTAAGCAGCAAAGCATTCAAGAGGTGACAGAACATAAAAGTTTAGAAAATTTGCAGCCTGCAATGCAGTGGGAAAGTAAAAAACATTTTCTGGGGAGAAATTCAAACTGGCTACAGAAGTTTGCATAAGTAACAAGGAGCCAGATGCTAATTGTCAAGACAATGGGGAAAACGTCTCCAGGCATGTCTGAGACCGTCATGGCAGCCACTCTCATCACAGGCCTGGAGTTCTAGATGGTATGCCCAGGGCCCTCCTTCCCCCACCCCGACCCTCGCTTTATGCAGCCTCAGAACTTGGTGCCTTGTGTCCCTGCTGCTTTAGCTCTAGCTATGGCTAAAAGAGGCCACAGTGACACTCGGGCCATTGCTTCAGAGGGTGCAGGCTCCAAGACTTGGAGACTTACATGTGGTATTGGGCCTGTAGGTGCACAGAAGTCAAGAACTGAGGTTTGAGAACCTCTGCCTAGATTTCAGAGCATGTATGGAAATGTTTGGATGTCCAGAAAGAGGTTTGCTGCAGGGGCAGAGCCCTCATGGAGAACCTATGCTACGACAGTTGGAAGGAAAATGTGGGGTTGCAGCACCCATATAGTCTCCACTGGGGCACTACCTAGTAAAACTGTGATAAGCAGGCCACCACCCTCCAGACCCCAGAATTGTAGATCCACTGACAGCTTGCACTGTGTCCCTGGAAAAGCTGCAGACACTCAATGACAGCCCATGAAAGCAGCTGGTGGTCTAGGGGGTGGATATATCCTGCAAAGCCACAGGGGTAGAGCTGACCAAGGCCATAGGAGTCCACCCACCTGTAGCATCAGTGTGATCTGGATATGAGACATGGAGTTAAAGGAGATCATTTTGAAACTTTAATGACTGCTATATTGGATTTTGGACTTGTATGCGGCCTGTAGCTCTTTTTTTTTTTTTTTTTTGGCCAATTTCTCCCATTTGGAACAGGCGTATTTACCCAATGCCTGTACCCAACTGCTTATAGGAAGTTACTAACTTACTTTTGATTTTACAGACTCATAGACAGAAGTGATTTGTCTTGTCTCAGATAAGACTTTGGACTTGAACTTTAGGGTTAATTCTGGAATGAGTTAAGACTTTGGGGGACTGTTGGAGGGCATTATTGTGTTTTGAAATGTTAGGACATGCGATTATGAGGGGCCAGGGGTGGAATGATATGGTTTGGCTGTGGCCTCACCAAAATCTCATTTTGAATTATAGTTCCCACAATCCCCATGTATTGTGGGAGGGACCCAGTGGGACATAATTGAATCATGGTGGTAGTTACCTTTATGATGTTCTCGTGATAGTGAATGAGTTCTCACAGATCTGATGGCTCTATAAAGGGCTTTTCCTCCTTTGTTCAGCACTCCTTCTTCCTGCTGTCATGCGAAAAAGACATATTTGCTTCCACCATGAATGTAGGTTTTTCTGAGGCCTCCTCAGCCCTGCAGAACTGTGAATCAATTAAATACTGTGAAAATGAACTAGTATAGTTATGTATTTATTACTGTTTTCAGAATTCTCTCTTTTACTTTTGACAGTTTTACTCTAATGTGCATTGGAAATGAACTCCCTGAGATGAATCTTTTTGGGATTATTTGAGCTCCCTGTATTTGGATGTCTTTGTCTCTTGTAAAACTTAGAAATTTTTCAGCTATTAATTTGTTAAATATGTTTTCTATTATTTTGCCCATCTTTTCACCTTCTACAGCATTGAAAATTCATATATTTGTTCACTTTCTGGTAAAACAGAAATATATTTCATATATCACAGATGTTTTTCTCTTTCTTTTTTTTTCCTTCTCTTTTTTTTTTTTTTTGTCTGACAGGTTATTTTCAAGTTCAGTGATTCTTTTGCTTATTTAGTCTATTGTTGAAGATGTCTTTTGTAATTTAACTTTATTTATTGAAATCTCTAGTTGCAGTATTTCAGTTTGATTTCTGTTCTGATGAAATCTATCTCTCTTGAATTTCTCTTTTAGATCATATGTTGTTTTCCGACATTTTTGTGGGGTTTCTCTTGTATCTCACTGTTTCTTTAATATTATTATTTTGAATTTTTTTCAGTCATTTCGTAAGTTTCCTTTTTGTTGGGATCTGTTAATGAAGAATCATTGTGTTCCTTTGAAGTTGTCATGTTTCCTGCTTTTTCATATTTTCATGTCCTTACATTGAAATTTGTGTATATGGTACAACAGTTGCTTTTTCAAGTTCTATGGATCGATTTTCATAGGAAAAGACATTTTTATTGATGTATCTATAATGTTAATTTAATAAGATTGTTTTGCTTTGAATGTGAGTTTGCACAGTAGGGTAGATTTTGTATGATTTGGGGGGCTGTAATCAATGTCAGGTTTGTCTGCATCTTCCTCATTTGCTTGGGCTGCAGATGTTAGTGGATGCTATGGTGAGAATTTGCTGGGAAGAGGAACATCAAGAGGGTAGGTGTTCAGGCACAGGGTTGCCAGTCCTCAGACCCCCAGGCAATGTCCACTGACACATGTGGTAATAGGTCTGGGTGAGCCAGTCCTTGGGCTTCCATGCATATTGCTTGTGTGTTGTAAGTAGCACTGGTGGGCTGGGTGGATAGGCATGTCCTCAGGCCTATGAGTGGTGTACACAGTGGCTGTGATGGTAGTGGTAGTCTGTGCAGGCCATCCCCTGCTCCCCACAGTGATGCTTGCGTGTCATTGCCAGCAGTGGTGGTGGTGGTAAAGGCAACCTTTCCTCCGGCTTCCCTGGTGAGTGCTGCCAGTGGTGGTAAGGTCAGGTTGATCTCCAGGCTCCTAGACATATGCATAGGTGCCACTGCAAGAGGCTGTAGAAATGGTGGTCATATCCCCCAATGGTGCATATGGGCATGGGCTGACAGGGAGGGCAGGTTTATCCCTGAGTCTCCAGATGGCATGCTCAGGCCTTGGAAGTGGTGACAGTTGGTGGTACAGGCTTGTCCCAGAACCCCATTAAGTGTTCTCTGGCCCTACTGCTGGAGGGGTCAGGGTTGCTGTCAGTGGCATCAGTCTGAAGCAGGTGGCTCTTGGGCTCTAGTGAGTGTATTCTGTTACTCTCTCTGTCCTGGAGGCAGCCCATTTCCTGGTACATAGGACACTTCATGTATGAGAACGCTTGGGACCAAGCCCCTCCACTCAGTCCAACTGGCCTTATGTCACTGCAGCTCTCTGGATAAATGTAGGATGATGTCAACAGGGCTTCAGTGATGTGGAGATAGAGGGGCTGCTAGACCCCAAACAGGATATCGTTTGGTGGGGGCTGGGCTCTCCAGATGGTTCCATGCTTCATCTGCTTGGATCTTGGAGAGGGTGTGGGACTCAGTATAAACTCCCTCTCTGTAACAATGCCATCGTGTGGATTCCAGGAAACTTTATATGCTAGTCTCTGGGCTCACAAGGGCTTAGGAAGTCTCCCTTGCCTGTGATTGCAGGAGTCTGCAGTGGGGAGGTCTGCAGAAAAAGGTATTTTTCCCACAATAGGGAGTGCCTCATGGCTTCAAGCCAATCCTACCGAGGCTGTCTTCTTTGGTTCTTTCTCTTTCTATGCTTCAGAGCTCTGTCACTTCCCTGCTGAATCCCATTGTTCTCTGTTAGACACTGTATTTGCTGTTTATCTACTGACTGTTTTTGCTTCTGCTTTATGGAGAAGGTAAGTGCCAGGCACCTCTCAATACCTATCTTAAAGTCTGCAGGAAGCACTTTTTTAACATGTGTATTAATACATGCATCCTAAGTTTTTCTGTTTGCATTATTTTTAGTGTATTTAAGTTAATGTGAATTTCCCAAAATGTATTTAGTGGTACTTTGAAGATTTTCCTCGTTTAATTTTCTAAATAGAGATTTCTTGAGTGTTGGCTTCCTTTCAACTCTAACTCATTCAGCAGCAATGCTACTACAGTAACACTTTGGACATGACCCTCCTGCAGACATATCATATTGTTCTATAATTATTTACATGTGTAATTCAACCATGAATAGTAAGGCCTAAAGGATACAAAGCTATACTTATTGTTGATTATTGTGTAATTTCTATCTCAGCACTGTGCTTGACTTAGTCACTTAGGAAATGTTATTTGAAGAAACTTACACAAGCATCAATGAGCCTAAGTTCCTTTCTTGTTCTTTGCCCCTTTTTTAAAACATTTATCATCAGGTAATAACTCTTGTGAGCCACTGACACAGGAAAGCATTTTCTGGGGCAATTTGCCTTTTTTCTGACAGACAAATTGCCCTAGCTGTTGCTCAACATGAGGATTATGAAAATCATTAAATTAGAAAAACCATCTCATAGTTTGAAGTCTGGTTCCTTCTCCTAAGCTTTTTGTATTACATATGAACTTAAAAAAAAACTGTCCCATATAACAAACCTGCTCTGTACCCCCTGAATTTAAAACAAAAGTTGAAATTATTTTTAAAAAGGAAAATCATAAATAAGATAAAATATGTTTACTATTTATTAAGTGGAAAAAAATTATCAAGAGTATCTTGAGGCAACAAAATAATAGTTAAATATGAAGTATTTTATGAATTGTGGTTAAAAGCAGACTTACTAAATGGTGTGCATATTTTTAAATAAAAATTATATAGAAGGTAACAAAGTGTTTGAAATATTAATATATACTTGAAGTATGATTACTTTTTCTTTATGCAGATAATTTTAAATACTATGATATTTCTTTGTTCTCAAAAGTAATTTATCAAAATTAGTACATAAAGTCCTGATAAGGGTGAATTTTACTGAAGATAAATTATACCTCAAAAAACCATAATAATAAAATAAAGGAGGGTATGGGGAACGGTGATTGATTGTATTTTTATTAAAAAAAGAAAAAAACATAATACAAGTGTCCATAAGAATACAGACTACATACTGCTTTTTTCTTCTTTTCATTTGTTGTGCAGTTCACTAAGTCTTTGATGTCATGTTCTGATAAACCGATTGTATCAAATTAGTGATGATACACAGTAAAAACAGGAATAAAAAGGGACAAATATGCATTATTTTTTAATTGTATTTGGGCTCTGGGGTACATGTGCACGTCCTGCATCCTGCAGGATTGTTGCATTGGTACATACATGCCATGGTGGTTTGCTATCTCCATCCCCCTCACCGCCCCCTCCATTGCCTACATCAGTCATTTCTCCTGGTGTTATCCCTCCCCCTCCTCCGACCCCTCCACCGCTGTCCCCCCATCCCCTCCCCTCCACCCCTTACTTAGCCCTGTGAATGTTGTTTCCTTCCCTGTGCCCAAGTTTTCTCATTGTTCATCACCCACCTATGACTGAAAACATGCTGTGTTTGGTTTTCTGTTCTTGTGTCAGTTTGCTGAGGATGATGGTTTCTAGGTTCATCCATGTCTCTACAAAGGATACGATCTCATCGTTTTTTATGGCTGCATAGTATTCCATAGTGTATATGTGCCATATTTTTTTTTCCAGTCTATCATCAGTATTTATTTGGGTTGGTTCCAGGTCTTTGCTATCGTAAATAGTGCCGCAATGAACATACCTGTGCATGTGTCTTTATGATAGAACAATTTATAATCCTTTGAGTATATACCCAGTAATGGGATTGCTGGGTCAAATGGAATTTCTTTTTCTAGATCCTTGAGGAATCGCCACATTGTCTTCCACGATGGTTGAACTAATTTACACTCCCACCAACAGTGTAAAAGTGTTCTTATTTCTCCACATCCTCTCCAGCATCTGTTGTCTCCAGAGTTTTTAATGATCATCATTCTAACTGGCATGAGATGGTATCTCAATGTGGTTTTGATTTGCATTTCTCTAATGACCAATGATGATGAGAATTTTGTCATATGTTTGTTGGTGGCATATTTGTCTTCTTTTGAAAACTGTCTGTTCATATCCTTCGCCCACTTTTAAATGGGTTTGTTTGTTTTTTTCTCCTGTAAATCTGCTTTAGCTCTTTGTAGATTCTGGATATTAGGCCTTTGATGGGTAGATTGCGAAAATTTTTTTCCATTCTGTTGGTTGCCTGTTTACTCTAATGATTGTTTCTTTTGCTGTTTAGAAGCTCTTAAGTTTAATTAGGTCCCATTTGTCTATTTTGGCTTTTATTGCCATTGCTTTTGGTGTTTTAGTCATGAAGTCCTTCCCTGTGCCTATGTTCTGAATGGTTTTGCCTAGGTTTTCTTCTAGGGTTTTTATGGGTTAGGTCTTATGTTTAAGACTTTAATCCATCTGTAGTTATTTTTAGCGTAAGGTGTCAGGAGGGTGTTCAGTTTCTGCTTTCTGCACATGGCAAGCCAGTTTTCCTGACACCATTTATTAAACAGGGAATCCATTCTCCATTGCTTGTTTTTGTCAGGTTTGTCAAAGATCAGTTGGTTGTAGATGTGTGGCATTGTGTCCGAGGCCTCTGTTCTGTGCCATTGGTCTGTATGTCTGTTTTGGTACCAGTACCATGCTTTTTTGATTACTGTAGCCTTGTGGTATAGTTTGAAGTCAGGTAGTGTGATGCCTCCAGCTTTGTTCTTTTTGCTTAGAATTGACTTGGCTATGTGGGCTCTCTTTTGGTTCCATATGAAGTTTACAGTGGTTTTTTCCAGTTCTGTGAAGAAGGTCAATGGTAGCTTGATGGATATAGCATTGAATCTATAAATCACTTTGGGCAGTATGGCTGTTTTGACAATATTGATTCTTCCTAACCATGAGCATGGAATGTTTTTCCATCTGTTTGTGTCCTTTCTTATTTCCTTGATCAGTGGTTTGTAGTTCTCCTTGAAGAGATCTTTTACCTCCTTTGTTAGTTGTATTCCTAGGTATTTTATTCTCATTGTAGCAATTATTAATGGAGTTTGCTCATGATTTGGCTCTCTGTTTGTCTGTTATTGGTATATAGGAATGCTTGTGATATCTGCACTGCATTTTGTATCCTGAGACACTGATTTTGTATCCTGAGACATTGCCAAAGTTGCTTATCGATTTAAGGAGATTTGGGGCTGAGACGATGGGGTCTTCTAAATATATGATCATGTCATCTGCAAATAGGGACAATTTGACTTCTTCTTTTCCTAATTGAATGCCCTTTATTTCTTTTTCTTGCCTATTTGTTCTGGCTAGAAGTTCCAATACTATGTTGAATAGGAGTGGTGAGAGAGGGCATCCTTGTCTAGTGCCAGTTTTTAAAGGGAATGCTTCTAATTTTTGCTCATTCAGTATATTGTCTGTGGGTTTGTCATAAATAGCTTTTATTGTTTTGAGATACGTTCCATTGATACCTAGTTTTTTGAGAGTTTTTAACATAAAGGGCTGTTGAAGTTTGTTGAAAGCCTTCTCTGCAGCTATTGAGATAATCATGTGGTTTTTGTCTTTCATTCTGTTTATGTGGTGAATTGCATTTATAGATTTGGGTATGTTGAACCAGCCTTGCATTCCTGGTATGAAGCCTACTTTATCATCGTGGATAAGCTTTCTGATGTGCTGTTGGATTCAGTTTGCCAGTATTTTATTGAAGATTTTTGCATCAATTTTCATCATGGATTTTGGCCTGTAGTTTTCTCTTTTAGTTATGGCTCTGCCAGGTTTTGGTATCAGGATGATGTTGGTCTCATAGAAAGAGTTAGGCAGGATTCCTTCTTTATGTATTGTGTGGAATAGTTTCAACAGGAATGGTACTAGCTCCTCTTTGTATGTCTGGTAGAATTCAGCTGTGAACCCATCTGGACCTGGCCTTTCTTTGGTTGGTAGGCTATTAATTGCTGCCTCAACTTCAGACCTTGCTATTGGTCTATTCAGGGTTTCAACTACTTCTTGGCTTAGTCTTGGGAGTATGCAAGAGTCCAGGAATTTATCCATTTCTTACAGATTTACTGGTTTATGTGCATAGAGTTGTTTGTAGTAATCTCTGATAGTAGTTTGTATTTCTGAGAAATTGATGGTGATCTCCCCTTTATCATGTTTTATTGCATCTATTTGATTCTTCTCTCTTTTCTTTTTTATTAATCTAGTCAGCGGTCTATTTTGTTGATTTTTTTCAAAAAACCAGATTCTGGATTTATTGAATTTTTGAAGGGTTTTTTGTGTCTCTATCTCCTTCAGTTCTGCTCTGATCTTAGTTATTTCTTGTCTTCTGCTTGCTTTTGAGTTTTTTTGATCTTGCTTTTCCAGCTTTTTCAATTTCGATGATAGGCTGTGGATTTTAGATCTTTCCTTCTTTTTCATGTGGGCATTTTGCTATAAATTTCCCTCTAGACACTGCTTTAAATGTGTCCCATAGGATCTGGTACGTTGTGTCTTCATTCTCGTTGGTTTCAAAGAACATTTTTATTTCTGCCTTCATTTCATTGTTTATCCATTCATCATTCAGGAGAAAGTTGTTCAATTTCCATATGATTGTTTGGTTTTGAGTGCTTTTCTTAATCCTGAGTTTTAATTTGATTGCCCTGTGGTCTGAGAGACTGTTTGTTATGATTTCCATTCTTTTGCATTTGCTGAGGAGTGATTTACTTCCAATTATGTGGTCAATTTTAGAGTAGGTGTGATGTGGTGCTGAGAAGAATATATATTCTGTGGATTTGAGGTGGAGAGTTCTGTAAATGTCTATTTGGTCTGCTTGGTCCAAATCTGTGTTCAAGTCCTGGATACATTGTTGACTTTCTGTCTCATTGATCTGTCCAATATTGTCAGTGGAATGTTAAAGTCTCCCACTATTATTGTAAGGGAGTCTACGTCTCTTTGTAGGTCTTTAAGAACTTGCTTTATGTATTTGGGTGCTCCTGCTTTGGGTGCATAAATATTTAGGATAGTTAGCTCTTCTTGTTGCATTGATCCTTGTACCATCATATAATGCCCTTCTTTGTCTCTTTTGATCTTTGTTGGTTTAAAGTCCGTTTTATCAGAGACTAGGATTGCTACCCCTGCTTATTTTTGCTCTCCATTTGCTTGGTAAATCTTTTGTCATTCCTTTATTTTGAGTCTTTGTGAGTCTTTGCATGTGAGATGAGTCTCCTGAACACAGCACACCGATGGGTCTTGACTTTTTAACCAGTTTGCCAGTCTGTGTCTTTTGATTGGGGCGTTTAGGCCATTTTTATTCAATGTTAATATTGTTATGCTTGAATTTGATCCTGCCATTGTGTTACTAGCTGGTTGCTTTGCCCGTTAATTAATGTGGCTCCTTCATTGCATCGTTATTCTTTACCATTCAGTACATTTTTGCAGTGACTGGTACTGGTTGTTCCTTTCCCTGTTTAGTACTTCTTTCAGTAGCTCCTGTAAGGCGGGTCTTGCAGCAGTGAAATCTCTCAGCAATTGCTTGTCTGTAAAGGATTTTATTTCTCCTTCACTTATGAAGCTTAGTTTGGCAGGATATGAAATTCTGGGTTGAAAGTTCTTTGCTTTAAAGATGTTGAATATTGGCCCCCACTCCCTTCTAGCTTTCAGGATTTCTGCTGAGAGATCCACTGTGAGTCTGATGGTCTTTCCTTTGTGGGTGACTCGACCTTTCTCTCTGGCTGCCCTTAGGGTTTTTTCTTTCATTTTAACCCTGGTGAATCTGACAACTATCTGCCTTGGGGTTTCTCTTCTTGAGGAATATCTTTGTGGAGTTCTCTGTATTTCCTGGATTTGAATGTTGGCCTGCCTTGTTAAATTGGGAAATTTCTTTGGATAATATCTTGAAGAGTGTTTGCCAACTTGGATTCATTCTTTCCATCACATTCAGTTATGCTGATCAAGCGTAGATTAGGTTTTTTCACATAATCCAATAGTTCTTGGAGGCTTTGTTCATTTCTTTTCACTCTTTTTTCTCTAATCTTGCCTTCTTGTTTTATTTCATTGATTGGATCTTCTATCTCTGATATCCTTTCTTCTGCTTTATTGATGCAACTGTTGAAACTTGTTCATGCCTCGTGAAGTTCTCGTGCTGTGTTTTTCAGCTCTGTCAAGTCGTTTATGTTCTCTAAGCTGGTTATTCTAGTTATCATTTTGTCTAACCTTTTTTCAAGGTTCTTAGTTTCTTTGCATTGGGTTAGAACATGGTCTTTTAACTCAGAGAAGTTTGTTACTACCTACCTTCCGAAGCCTGCTTCTGTCAATTCATCAGATTCATTCTCTGTCTTTTTTGTTCCCTTGATGGTGAGGAGTTGTGATCCCTGGGAGAAGAGGTATTCTGTTCTTTGGTGGTTTCATCCTTTTTGCACTGTTTTTTTCCCATCTTGGTGGATTTATCTCCCTTTAATCTTTGAAGTTGGTGATTTCAGGAGTCTGAGCTGACAGTTATTTTTCTATTGAAGTTGGAGCTGTATCTTTTTTGGCCTGTAGAGGGCGTTGCTGAGCTCTCTCGGGTTCAGTCAGGTTGTTGGGTGGGTGGTCCTTCCCCGGAGTTTGTTTGCAGGTGAGATTGGCCCCACCGTCCCAATGGCATCTCTCCCAGAGCTCAGTCTTCCTGGTTGGGATCAAGCTGGTATATTTGCTGCTAAGCTCTCAAGCGAGGGCTTCAGTTTGAGTTCTGTGGAGGTGGGGCCTGCCAGGCCTTATGGTCTGTTTCCCTGCTTTCAACTCTGCCTCCCTCTGTGGGATGCTCTGTCCCACTGGCGTTAGTCCAAACTCCCGCCCACCCTAGGTCCTGCGACAACTTGCCTATATCCCGGAGGTAGCCGCTGCTCAGATTCGCACCGACTACCCACCCTTCCCCACCGTGCGGCAGGGCCCCATGTAGGTGGGTGGCAGGAGGGATGAGGCAAGCAGAGGTTCCAACAGTGAGCACCGAGGAGGTCAAGTCCCCCTACCCTCCGAGCCGGCTGCACGTTTCAGGTGGGGACGCGCCCACCTCACCACCCCCGCCGCCCCTCGTCTTGATTTGCCCCCCTGGGCGGCTCTCGCCCTGCGGCGCCTTCCTGGGCCCAATTCCAGTGCTCTATCAGTCATGCAGAAGAGAACCCGGCACCTCGTTTGGAACCATGAAGTCCTCCAGCCCTCTGCATCTCGTTTGCTGGGAGCTACATTCAGGCGCTGGTTTCTCTTGGCCATCTTGGTGCCGCCACCCCCCCCCCCCCCCCCGCCGAACCATGCTGACTTTTAATTTCTTTGAATCAGCTCTGTTCAATTGTCTTTTGTAAGGTAATAATCTGAGGTCAGCGAAATTTGCTTTCAATTTCTAAACAAAATTATTAGAAACGTTCTGGTCTGTGAGCCAGTCCTTTTGTTGTCACTAATCATGGGTTTCCTATCCACTGCTCCTAAAAAGTATACCTGCTCACTTTAGTAAATTTTTCAAAGTTTAACTAACCTTAGGAAATGATTTTAGCCTGTGGTTTTGCCTGGCTGGGCAGTCACTGAACTTCTCCAACTTATCTGGCTCCTGCATTTTGCCTGGTTGGGCAGAGTTTGATGCTATTTTAGAAAATCTTCAGAGTCCCAGGAAGACTATTTCCTGTTGATTTTATCCTCGCTGGCTATTTAAACATTTGTTTTCCATCAATAATGGACATACAAATCTCTGCTTTTCAATATATACCATATATTTCACCAGCTTTGATTTCTTTTCCAAACTCTGTCTTAATTACTAGCCTAACTTAAGGAAATATTTTCTTTCCCCAAAATACTGCATTTATGCTTCCTTTTGTCGATCCATATCTTCCTTTAGAGAGAAAGGTCTAAATGTAAGTGACTGTAGTCCTCATGGATCCCGACACACTCTCAGGTTTTGTTAACACATAAAACTGATTTGGCCCTTGACTGCCCACATTAGGCAAATCTGGCCCCATTGTTCTATGGAAGCCTAAATTGTAAAGATTATTCTGAGTTGTTTCAGAGATTAATGACACCCCTCCCTACTCTGCCTTTAAGCTCTGCCTCCTCCTTGCCTGAGTGCATCATCACTAAGCAGAGCAGGTAATCCTTGGTAGCAACCAGACAGATGTTTTTCCTATGCTGACAACAATTTTCAAGTCACCTCTCCTGAAGAATCCTGCCATACACTAGAAGGAATTGAATCTGCAGAATCATCCTTTGGGGTTCAGCTCATTTCCTGCCCTTCAGCATCTTCTCCCACCCTGTGACTGTTCCCTTTAGAGTTTTTTTTTAATAATTCACAGTGTGCACTCTGCATTGCTGTTATTTATTTGCTTCTTTATCACCCTAGATATATACTAGGAGCTCTTACAGGTGGAGACCATTTCCTATTCATCTCTATGTCCCTAGTGCCTGTCATTGAGTTAGGCACATGAGAATACCCAGTAAATGTTTGTGATAGGAAGGGAGGAAGGGAGTAGAGCAGTGCACACACAGACATGTAAAGCTTTAAATTTCTAAGTTCCGCCAACTGAGTTAGTCCTTAGAGAATTTAGCTGCTTGTATTCCAGTTTCTGAACTCTGTTCTTTCACATAATAAACCATTGTATTAATAAACAGATTGTCTGATCATTATGGTTTTGTTAACTACTGTGATGATGGAAGTCCGGGCTAATAAATGATCTATTTGCTTTTCACATGTACTTGAAAAAATTTTCCAGCTTTAGATTGTTGTAATATTGTAGTATAAAATAGGGAAAATTTCCTATAAGTGGGGTTGTCAGCCACATAATTAAGACAGAGATACTGAGAAAGTAGTGTAGCTGCAAGGTACAGTTTTTGCACGAATTTACATCAGTGTGGGCTCTATTTTATCACCATATCCACCAGTCTGCTCAATCCAGTTGACGAAGAAAGTGGTAAATGGGAGTCAAATCACAGGATATTTCACCAGATAAATGTGTGAAGATAAACTTTTAAAGCACTTGGGATTTAATCTATGATGATGATGGGTTAGACACTGAAAGGACACATTACTTAGGGATCAGGAAATCATATCCACTTTCCTCTAGAATAGACTTCGACAGATTTATCCATCTGACATTATTCAGATAACCAGAGAATATGTTTAAATAAAGAAATCAAGCTAGTTTTTTAAATGTTGTTTGACATTAGGATGTCAGAGATACGCACTTGGTTGAATGGACCTTTTTTTAGTTGTTCATATCTCATAAGACTCTGTTTAACCCACAATTACACCTTCTTCATGGCCTTCTGATATTAAAAAAGGCTTTTAAAAATCAATTCATATTTAGATTCCTTAGTACCATCCTTCTATGGAAAAAGGAATTATCTTCTAGATTACTACTGTCCATGAAGGACTTTCTTGATAGGGACAAGTAAATAATGATGTATTCTCAGGTTCTTTATACCATCTCTAGATGAGCAATTCACAATGAGCTTGAAATGGCTTCAATAATTCACCACAGTGTATTTGAATAATACTAGTAATTTCTATCTAGAAACAAAGTAGCTTAAGAGTTGAGACTCTTATTTTTTCACTTTGGGTAAAAATTTAACAGTAATGATAATGATAACAGATAGTAGATAAGACTTATTTAAAAATGTTTACTCTTATGCTGCAGTTTAAATATATAATTTCATCCTCCTAGCAACTGTATAGAGGACTTACTATTCTTATTTCCAAGTTTTAGATGAGGAACATGAAGTTGAGAAATATTAAATAACTTGCCCAGATCATCTAACTAGTAAATGATTATACTGGGATTTAATAAAGTAATTAATATATGTTAATTTGATGGTATTCATTTACAAAGAAGGAATTCGCTACATAGAATATTACTTATAAAGTAGCATTCTAGTTTCTCAAAGATCTCAACCAACAAGGGCCTCTGCCACATATGTTCTTATTGGGAGTCTCAGTTGATATTTGTGTTAGACAAATACATATCCGTTTCTTTTTGTGATTTTTGTACAGACTCCTCTTCATAGGCTTTTTTTTTCAGTATACTCATTTTGCTGTTACCTTGTTATATAAATTCAACTTCAAGAAATAGATTTGTGAAAAGTAAGTAAAATAGATGAATGAGAAAATCATTTTTAAACAAGCCATATAATGACATAGTTTTTTTTAAATTTTCATGTTATATATATATTGCTTTCACAAATACTTATATACACAACTCATATACTTATTGTTTTCCATAGGAAAAAACGGTAAAATATCAAGATCGAAAATATTAACAGTTTTAGAACTTTTCATCAAACTTACCACACATACTAGACATAAACCCTTTAGAACTAGTCTCCTGGATTTAGCATTTTAGACAAATAATTGCCGTTATCTGTATAAAGCAACATGGATTAATACTTTTTGAGTCTTTTTCATTTTTCCTTGCTGGGCACTTGGATCAAAAGATGGCTCATGAATCTGTGTCCCTCACTCCCTTTTTGCCCTGCCTCACAATTAATCTCTAGGAAATTTCCCCTAATTAACTGTACTCTGCTCTAACCAGAGCCTTATAATCCCTCAGTATAGGTCCAACACCTAGGTTATGGGGAGAGGGAAAGAATATAACACAACCTTTGGAAGAAACCTATTTGTACACCAGTATGTGCTTCTGTTGTAATGATGAGCGCATTGCTTTTATATATGTAAATACGTATATAACCTGCATGTGATTCTTTGACTCTGTTCTTGAGCATTTAAGCACTGCTGCAAGCCTGGTCGGATGCTCTACTGTGCTGGGCCCCTAGCTGAGCCCCTGTTTATTTGTCAGCTGCTTCGGTACCTTCTCCTGTGCTTCAGAAGTTTCATGCTGATTAGGAAATGGCTCCTAGAGAGTTAACTTCATCCCCCTACAATTCTGGACTAAAATTGACTGCCTTCTTTACCTTCTACTATATAAAAAAGGATCATTTATTAAAAGTCAGGGTAAGTTTCCTATTGAATTATCACGGTGACAACTGACCTTTTCCTTTAAACTACCATGTTGAATGTGTTCTTTCAGAGACAACTCATTTTACTTATTACTACTTATTGCTTCTGTCTAATAAAATCTGGCACCTAGGATGCTGACCCAATTGTATATTATATTCAGTGAACATTTAGTTTAACATTTAAGTTATTAAAGTTGTAGCTATGCTCCTTGATTTGATTTTCTGCTCTGTAATACTCTAAATATTTTCTTTCACTTACTGCCTTTGTAGGAGTAAGAAAAATGTTGTGTTGTGCTTTTACCCCTTCCACAGGAGCATGCTTATTTCTGAACAAGTCAGACTACTGCTGTGCATGTCTTGGCTAGCACTCATTATCAGATTGATTTAATGAGGTGTTACATGTTTATATTTTACAGCATTAAATATAAACATCCATACTACAACCTGAACCTCAAATGTACACTCCCCTTTGTTACACCTTTTTTTTTTTTTTTTTTTTTTTGCATCCAAGGAATGTGACTTTCTTTTTGTCCCTTTAGATTTCTCTGTCTTTTCTGTATCAGAGATAGAGAATGAAGCACTTCTAAAGAGTAAGGGAACTGAAGATTTCCTTCCCTGCCTAGATGAAGTCTCAAGGTTTCAATATTAAAGGACAAAAATGAAAGAAGGGAATGTGGCATAGTGCAGGAAAGGAACAACCATACTGTGTGAGTATATTGGGCTGCACATTGCCATCCGGAATCCGACCATCTCTATTGATCCATGATGACCCTCATTCTCAAGCTTGCAAGAGGCTATTCCATCTCCAGGCACTGCATCTATCTTTGCAAGCAGGAATGCTGATAAAAGGGAATGTGAAGTATGCATTTGAACGTGCTTTTCCAGTCATTAATGAGCTATCCCAGAAGCCTAACTCAGTTACTTATACTTACATCTCTTTAACCAACATTAGATAAAAAGACACTCAAAAATGTAATTTTTTTTACTTATATTTTTACATATTTTTGTTATTTACTGCATTTTAGGTTATGAGGTACATGTGAAGAATATGCAAGATTGTTGCATAGGTACATACATAGCAGTGTGATTTGCTGCCTTCCTCCCTGTCACCTATATGTGGCGTTTCTCCCCATGCTATCTCTCGCCAACTCTCCACCCCCCGCTGTCCCTCCCCTATTTCCTCCCGACAGAACCCAGTGTGTGATGCTCCCTTCCCTGTGTCCATGTGTTCTCATTGTTCAACATCCACCTATGAGTGAGAACATGCAGTGTTTGATTTTCTGTTCTTCCGTCAGTTTGCTGAGAATGATGGTTTCCAGGTTCATCCATGTCCCTACAAAGGACACGAACTCATCGTTTCTTATGGCTGCATAGTATTCCATGGTGTATATGTGCTACATTTTCCCTATCCCGTCTATCACCAATGGGCATTTGGGTTGGTTCCAGGTATTTGCTATTGGAAACTGCTGCAGTGAACATTCGTGTGCATGTGTCCTTATAGTAGAACGATTTATAATCCTTTGGATATATACCCAGTAACGGGATTGCTGAGTCAAATGGAATTTCTATTTCTAGGTCCTTGAGGAATCGCCACACTGTCTTCCATAATGGTTGAACTAATTTACACTCCCACCAACAGTGTAAAAGTGTTCCTATTTCTCCACATCCTCTCCAGCATCTGTTGTCTCCAGATCTTTTAATGATCACCATTCTAACTGGCGTGAGATGGTATCTCAATGTAGTTTTGATTTGTATTTCTCTAATGACCAGTGATGATGAGCATTTTTTCATATGTTTGTTGGCCTCTTGTATGTCTTCTTTTGTAAAGTGTCTGTTCATATCCTTCGCCCACTTTTGAATGGACTTATTTGTTTTTTTCTTGTAAATCTGATTTAGTTCTTTGTAGATTCTGGATATTAGGCCTTTGTCAGATGGGTAGATTGCAAAAATTTTTTCCCATTTCGTTGGTTGCCGATTCACTCTAATGACTGTTTCTTTTGCTGTGCAGAAGCTGTGGAGTTTGATCAGGTCCTGTTTGTCTATTTTGGCTTTTGTTGCCAGTGCTTTTGGTGTTTTGGTCATGAAGTCCTTGCCTATGCCTATGTCATGAATGGTTTTGCCTGGGTTTTCTTCTAGGGTTTTTATGGTGTTAGGTCTTATGTTTAAGTCTTTAATCCATCTGGAGTTAATTTTAGTGTAAGGTGTCAGGAAGGGGTCCAGTTTCAGCTTTCTGCACATAGCTAGACAGTTTTCTCAACACCCTTTATTAAACAGGGACTCTTTTCCCCATTGCTTTTTTTTGTCAGGTTTGTCAAAGATCAGGTGGTTGTAGATGTGTGGTGTTGCCTCTGATACCTCTGTTCTGTTCCATTGGTCTATATCTCTGTTTTGGTACCTGTACCACACTGTTTTGATTACTGTAGCCTTATAGTATAGTTTGAAGTCAGGTAGTGTGATGCCTCCCGCTTTGTTCTTTTTGCTTAGAATTGCCCTGGCTATGCAGGCTCTCTTTTGGTTCCATATGAATTTAAGGTGGTTTTTTTCTAGTTCTGTGAAAAAGATCATTGGTAGCTTGATGGGGCTAGCATTGAATCTGTAAATTACTTTGGGCAGTATGGCCATTTTCACTATATTGATTCTTCCTAACCATGAACATGGAATGTTTCTCCATCTGTTTGTGTCCTCTCTTATTTCGTTGAGCAGTGGTTTGTAGTTCTCCTTGAAGAGGTCCTTTATGTTCCCTGTTAGTTGTATTCCTAGGTATTTTATTTTCTTTGTAGCAATTGTGAAAGGCGGTTCGTTCTTGATTTGGCTCTCTTTAAGTCTGTTATTGGTGTATAGGAATGCTTGTGATTTTTGCACATTGATTTTGTATCCTGAGACTTTGCTGAAGTTGCTTATCAGTTTAAGGAGATTTGGGGCTGAGATGATGGGGTCTTGTAAATATACAATCATGTCATCTGCAAATAGAGACAATTTAACTTCCTCCTTTCCTATTTGAATGCCCTTTATTTCTTTTTCTTGCCTGATTGCTCTGGCTAGAACTTCCAATACTATATTGAATAGGAGTGGTGAGAGAGGGCAACCTTGTCTAGTGCCAGATTTCAAAGGGAATGTTTCCAGTTTTGGCCCATTCAGTATGATATTGGCTGTTGGTTTGTCATAAATAGCTTTTATTATTTTGAGATACATTCCATCAATACCTAGTTTATTGAGGGTTTTTAGGATAAAGGGCTGTTGAATTTTCTCAGAGGCCTTCTCTGCCTCAAATGAGATAATCATGTGGTTTTTGTCTTTATTTCTGTTTATGTGGTGAATTACATTTATAGACTTGCATATGTTGAACCAGCCTTGCATCCCCAGGATGAAGCCTACTTGATCATGGTGGATAAGCTTTTTGATGTGCTCTTGCAATCGGTTTGCCAGAATTTTATTGAATATTTTTGCATGTGTGTTCATCATGGATATTGGCCCGAAGTTTTCTTTTCTTGCTGAGTCTCAGGTTTTGGTATCAGGATGATGTTGGTCTCATAAAATGATTTGGGAAGGATTCCCTCTTGGATTGTTTGGAATAGTTTCAGAAGGAATGGTACCAGCTCCTCTTTGTATGTCTGATAGTATTCGGCTGTTAACCCATCCGGACCTGGGCTTTTTTTGGGTGGTAGGCTTCTAATTGCTGCCTTAACTCCAGCACTTGTTATTGGTCTATTTAGCATTTCGACTTCTTCCTGGTTTAGGCTTGGGAGGATGCAAGTGTCCAGGAATTTATTCATTTCTTCCAGGTTTACTAGTTTATGTGCATAGAGTTGTTTGTAATAATCTCTGATGATGGTTTGTATTTCTGTGGAATCTATGCTGATATCCCCTTTATCGTTTTTTATTGCATCTGTTTGATTATTCTCTCTTTTCTTTTTTATTAATATGGCTAGTCTATTTTGTTGATCTTTTCGAAAAACCAGCTCCTGGATTTATCAATTTTTTGAAGGATTTTTTGTGTCTCTATCTCCTTCAGAGCTCTAATCTTAGTTATTTCTTGTCTTCTGCTAGGTTTTGAGTTTTTTTGATCTTGCTTCTCTAGCTCTTTCAATTTTGATGATTGGGTGTCGATTTTAGATCTTGCCTTGCTTCTCATGTGGGCATTTATTGTTACATATTTTCCTCTAGACACTGCTTTAAATATGTCCCAGAGCTTCTGGTATGTTGTGTCTTCGTTCTAGTTGGTTTTGAAGAAAATCTTTATTTCTGCCTTCATTTCATCATTTATCCAGTCAACATTCCAGAGCCTGTAGTTCAGTTTCAATGAAACTGTGCGGTTCTGAGTTAGTTTCTGAATTCTGAGTTCTAACTTATTGCACTGTGGTCTGAGAGATCGTTTGTTATGATTTCCATTCTTTTGCATTTGCTGAGGAGTGATTTACTTCCAATTATGTGATCAATTTCAGAATAGGTGTGATGTGGTGCTGAGAAGAATGTATATTTGTGGATTTGGTGTGGAGAGTTCTGTAAATGTCTATTAAGTTTGCTTGGTCCAGGTCTGAATTCAAGTCCTGGATATCCTTGTTAATTTTCTGTCTCGTTGATCTGTCTAATATTGACAATGGGGTGTTAAAGTCTCTCACTATTATTGTGTAGGAGTCTTAAGTCTCTTTGTACATCTTTAAGAACTTGCTTTATGTATCTGGGTGCTCCTGTTGGGTGCATATATATTTAGGATCATTAGCTCTTCTTGTTGCATTGTTCCTTTTACCATTATGTTATGTCCTTCTTTGTCTCTTTTGATCTTTGTTGGTTTGAAGTCTATTTTATCAAAGATGAGAATTGCAACTTCTGGTTTTTTTTTTTGCTTTCCATTTGCTTGGTAAATCTTCCTCTATCCCTTTATTTGGAGCCTTTGTGTATCCTTGCATGTGAGATATGTTTCCTGGATACAGCACACTGATGGGTTTTGGCTTTTTATCCAATTTGCCAGTCTGTGTCTTTTGATTGAGGCATTCAGCCCATTTACATTTAGGGTTAATATTATTATGTGTGAATTTGATCCTACCATTTTGATGCTAGCTGGCTGTTTTGCCCGTTAGTTGATACAGTTTCTTCATTGTGTCAATGCTTTTTATCATTTGGTATGTTTTTGGAGTGGCTGGTACTGGTTGCTTCTTTCTATGTTTAGTGCCTCTTTCAGGAACTCTTGTAAAGCATGTCTGATGGTGATGAAATCTCTGAGAACTTGCTTGTTCGTAAAGGATTTTATTTTTCCTTCACTTCTGAAGCTTAGTTTGGCTGGATATGAAATTCTGGGTTGAAAGTTCTTTCCTTTAAGTATGTTGAATATTGGCCCCCACTCTCTTCTGGCTTGTAGATTTTCTGCTGAGAGATCTACTGTGAGTCTGATGGGCTTCCCTTTGTGGGTAACCCGACCTTTCTCTCTGGCTGCCCTTAGTATTTTCTACTTCATTTCAACCCTGGTGAATCTGATGATTATGTGCCTTGGGGTTTCTCTTCTTGAGGAGTATCTTTGTGGTGTTCTCTGTATTTCCTGGACTTGAATACCTGCCTTGCTAGGTTGAGGAAGTTTTCCTGGATAATATCCTGGAGAGTATTTTCCAGCTTGGATTCATTCTCTTCATTACATTCAGGTACATCTATCAAATGTAGATTAGGTCTTTTCATATAGTCCCATATTTCTTGAAGACTTTGTTCATTCCTTGTTACCCTTTTTTCTCTAATCTTGCCTTGTTTTATTTCATTGAGTTGATCTTCAACCTCTGATATCCTTTCTTCTGCTTGGTCAATTCAGCTCTTGAAACTTGTGCATGCTTCGTGAAGTTCTCATGTTGTGTATTTCAGCTCCATCAATTCACTTATATTTCTCTCTAAGTTGTTTATTCTCGTTAACATTTCATCAAATCTTTTGTCAAAGTTCTTAGTTTCTTTGCATTGGGTTAGAACACGTTCTTTTTTTTTTTTTTTTTTTTT